>JACEGR010003850.1:0-97201 GCA_014170235.1 Listronotus bonariensis | reverse complement strand
CACAAGAGAAATAATAAAATTTAAATGGTCGTAGAAAAATATTGTATGCAAACACAAACATTAGTTGTGTCTTTTTACTCCTCATTGGTAAAAAAGTATTAGAAATTACTATTGTTTTTGTTTTAATTTAGAACCAAGAAGAAATTTAACCTTCCTCTGCACCATGCTCTCCCCAAAGTGGTTCAGTCTGAAGGTGAACCGAATTCGCTGCGATCCAGGCTTCAAGAGAGAGCAATTATTTTCGCAGACCGATTTTCCAGGGAGGTTATAGGTGTTCAGCCGCCTAGTGGGATCCTTTATAAAACTAAAGGAGTTATTGGGATTTTTCGATTTGTATCACGCCAGGAATATCCGCAAGCGTTAAGGGTAAATGAAACACCCTGTATAAAAATTTACCAAAGTGATTGTAATACAGGGCCGTTCCTTGTTTATGTGATAATATTCTACGGGGGTGATTCTTGAACTCATTTAAAGAAAAAAACTTCCTATAGAAATGTGTTTCTATAATTTTTTTGTTTCAAAAAATTATCTACCCTGGTCTACTTTAAAAAAATTAGGTTTTATAATTTTTTATTAACCATTATGTTACAAAAATAATAAATAATTATTAAAATAAAGTTTATATCCATTATAACAGTTTTTTACAAAAATAAGTGTTGTTAATTTTTTTTTTTGGGTTTTTGAAAATTTAAGAAAATATAAGATGTTTAAGACATGTCCATATGAAGTTTTTTTTTCTTCAAATGAGTCCAAGAATCGCCTCATAATTATTGGCATTTGTTTAAGGAACACCCTGTATACAAACTGGTCAAAAATTTGAAAGAAATGTTTTTTTTGTCATTGTATACAATATGTCTTGTAATAAATAGAAATAAAATTTTGTCAGTGCTATTTTAACCTTTTTTTTTTGTAGATCCTTAATGAGCTTCAGATAAATGCCATTTAGGACCAGATGAAATAGCCGACAGAGTAAAAGTTTCAAAGCTTTGACAGCTGACGTATGCAAGGTCATTCCAGATGTTCTGTTGGCCACAATGAATATGCTGTTTGCGCAGTATCAGAAAATTAAATCGAATTGTGAATATATTCCTAGATACCAGGATGGGTCAGTGGAAAAGGTAAATTCTTATTTTTTGACGTAGGGAGGTCCGGGAAGCGCCGGCCAACGGGTAACGATGTTCACCGTCATAATTTCTAAATGCAACCTCTAATCGGTCTATTACTTAATACAAACATTAAAGCTAGGCTGCTAACTTCAGCTGATTTGCCTCCACGAATCCGCTTTTAATCGCTTCAGTCATCGAAAAATGTTTTGGATGCAAGTTGATGTTTTTTTCTTTCTGCGAAAATTCAAACGTTACTATGATACGTATTAATTTCCATCATTAGTTTAATAAAAATTAGATGATTTTGTTATGCAATATTAAAATATTATTTTTGTATAGTTTTTTGGAGAAAATTGCAATTTTAAAGGAAATATTGCGTTATCGGGTTAGTGCGCCCAGAGAAACTTGATTCAAGGTGGTGGCACCAAACCATATATTTTGCCATTTAGCTGCGTAGATATTTAAAACATTATTAAAAATAACAACAATGCTATTTATTTCTAATATTTTTATAAAATATGCGATAAAAATATTTTATATTTTTTATGTTAGGTTTTACCTTTTAGTCTTATACCCATAATTTAATTATTTAGAAAAATCTGAATGTCTAGGACTTATAATACACATTAGATAATAAGTTATGTGAATTAATTTATTTAAACATGTTTTATTTTGCGGTTAGAAATATCTGAATTGCTGGGCGACCTTGTCCACCCTAGGTGGACGACTTTATCCAACCTATCGGGCATCTCCGCCCATTGGTTGGGACTTAAAACCCTTCTTTAATATTGTGTAAATAAATCACGGGTATGATTTTATATGAAAAATTAAGATAACCTTTTTTTGTTCAAAAACGGCTGGTCAAAAGATGACAGTGTTTTAGACCTAATTAAAAATATCTATTACTGATTGCTTAGTCCGTAATTTAGTAACTAGTACGAAAGATAACATTAAGACAAGTTGGCAAAATCACATTTTTGTGTCTAACTATTATTTGGCGATCCTTTTTAAACAAATGCTTGTCGTGTTAAATATAAATAGCTCTAAAAACATTAAGGAAATGTAAAAACTTTTGAAAATGTTACATCTTGATCCAGAATTGTCTTAAAAATTCAAAAATATAAAAATATACACGGTGGTTCATTTAAAAATATAAAACCAGAGTCATGTTTATATACCAAATCTCATTTAATAAAACTAATAATAATCTTGAAGCTATGGGCTCCTGACCAAAATTTTACAATGGTAAAAACTATTTTAATCAATAGTTAAATTATTCAGAACACTTTAAATCGTTTACATTTCTGTTATTAGATGGAGTAGCATACTAGCCCCGAAATTACAGGTTAAAAGTCGAATAACGAGGTAGAAATTAGCAATAAACGAAAAAAAAAAGTGTTACATGAGGTATTCAAAACGAACTCGCAGCATTTATTTTGGCAAATTGAATATTTAGAATATATAAAAAAAAACATTTTTGACTAAACTATTTATTTAAAAACAAAAGTGCATTTTATACTAAGTGACATAGAAATCCGAAAACCCAATTTAAATGGTTTTATTTTAATGAAATTTAGTGAATTTATTTATCTTACTCTAAATAACAATTGATAAAATTTTCAGCCTTATCAGTTCGACATTCCGGTTTTTATACGGTTTTTTTTTAATTCACTAACGATCTAAAAATGAATATTGCAGCCGCAGCAAAGATCCAAATTTGGCGGATTTTGGTTGTTGACATTCTTTACGATTGGTTATGATGTCTAGAGTATGAAGACCTGTACGATTTTAGTGAGTTTGATAGGGGCCGTATAGTGGGACTTCGGGAAGTTGGACTTTCGTTTCGGGAAATTGCAGTTAGAGTGCAAAGAAGTGTAGACACTGTGGTTAGTGTTGTCAGGCATGGCTTCAAGAAGGCCGTACGCAAAGAGCAAGGGGCACTGGACGCCGCCGTAAAACAACAGACCGTGAAGATCGCCGCCTAAGATTATTGTCCTTAAGGGACCGTTTCTTCACTACCAGGTCCATTGCAAATGAATGGTTTGCAGAACACGGAAGACCTATTGGCATGCGAAGTGTTTACCGACGAATGAGAAGTTTTCGCCTGTTTTCATACCGGCCACACTGGGTCCTCCCTTTAACTCGAGAACACCGACGTAATCGCCTTGAGTGGTGCAGACAACGGTCACTCTGGGATCAGGAATGGAACAGTATTGTCTTTAGTGACGAGTCCCGATTTTGTTTAGGGATGCACGATGGTCGAGCCAGGGTTAGAAGGCGACGTGGTGAAAGGAGGAATCCACAGTTTTTTGTTGAAAGACATGTTCATCACACTGTTGGAGTTATGGTTTGGGGTGCTATAGCTTATGGCTCCAGGTCACCTTTAATCTTCATCAGAGGTAACATGAACGCGCAGCGTTATATCCAAGAAGTTCTAGAACCCCATTTTTTACCCTATTTTGACACTCTGGCAAATCCAACTTTCCAACAAGATAATGCCTCGACCACATGTTGCAAGAGTCACAATAGACTTCTTTCAACGTAATGTTGTCACATTGTTACCATGACCACCAAGATCTCCCGACTTATCCCCAATCGGGCACATGTGGGATATGATGGGTAGGATATTGCTCAATTTGCAACGTCCTTCTCAGACTCTAGAAGCACTTCGAGAGGAGTTGGTAGTTGCCTGGAATGAGATACCACAGGTGGACATTGACCACCTGATCAGAAGCATCCCTAGGCGCGTAGGAGAATGCGTAACACATCGGGGTGCATCCACACATTATTAAAGGTAAAAGGGCTTTAAACCAATGCAATCATTTTGAAATTTTTATCATTTACTTATTATGCTTCATTAAGTACTTATACAAAATTTTATTAAAATAAAACCATTTAAACTGGGTGTTCGGATTTCTATGTCACTTAGTATATTTCATTCCAGGTTTTACACTGTTTATTAACTTTAATATAATATTATGTTTCAGCAACTCACTTATATTAGGGAACAAGCTAAAACGATAACCAACTTCGCAGGGATGCTTCCGTATAGAATGCCGGGAGACACTAATAGTCGACTGGTGCAAATGGAAATTTTAATGCATTAATTAGTTAATTATTATTGTTCTTTTGTTGGCTAAGTTTTTTTGTAAGTAATAAATATTTTTTTAATCATTGTTTAGATTATATTTTGTTACCAAAATGTCCTGGGAAAAGTCTACTGCGTGCCCTTCCTTCATCTGGAAAAAATAATAAAAGTATTTAAGACATGTATAATTACAGGAGCCTTAAACGTGTATAAGGGGGAGGGTTTTTGAACCCCCTTTATTAGCATGACAGAGAGAGGGATATTTGTAGGTAAAAAGTCCTTTCTTACTTACATATATTTTTATTGTGGACAGTGTTACGACAAAGGAAATAAGGGGATAGGTGAGGAGAGGGAGAATAAGGTTTTTAAAGAGGCGGACCCTTTTTTGATCTTCAAAAATGTTTGCCCCCACCCTCCCATAAAAGAGCTATATATATATACGGCCGTAGACAGGGGCATTTGATTCTGCACTATCATATAAACTAGTCAGTACAATTATTTTCCCGTTATGGATATTTGTCCACACTGGTTTGACCTTGGCAAATGAAAATGAGTGTGGGAAAAATGCCAAAAAAAATCAGGGTAAAAAAACTGCATACAAAAAGCAAGGAGAATATAGTGAAATTAGGCTAGTTCTTTTTTCTTCAGTTTCGATATCTCGAGAACGACAAGTTGCCGACTAAATTTTTTTTTCAGATTTGTGATCAGCCCCCAAAAAAATCTCTATATGCACAAAACCTTTAAAAGTTGGTGTGGTGTCCAATAAACTTTTACCACAATAATATTTTGTACTAGTTATTTTCCCAACAAGTGCGCAAAGTGACACATTCCTGCACGCAAAAGCATAAGTTAAACATTGTGTTTGTTAATTTAAACTTGCATTTTTGTTGCTCTATCAACCAATAACAAACATATTTTAACATTAAGTTTGCGCACGTATACGTGTGCCCAAAGTGACTACTTTACGCACGCTAGTAGTAATAAAAGATCCTTACCGTTTTGTATTCTAAAAACATTCTTTTAAAAGTGTTAAAATCCCAGAAAGTTGACAACATTTCAAAAATTTCGCCATCTAGTTGATTTGATTTTTGTCTAAAATAAAATAAGTATCGTTTAAATGTCTAAAATATAAAAAGCTCAAAAAACTGGGACATTAAAATCCAAGTAGGGAAGTGTCTCCTGGTCTACAAGGAATTGCACTCCTTAAATTTAATTTTTTTGATGTGGCTGTTAAAAAAATTAAGCTGCGTTGACAATATCAAAACATAATATTCTAATAGACTAGGAGATAAAACTAGATTTTTGTCCCAGTTTTTTTATGGGCTCGATGGTACATTGGAGGCTTCGAAAACTAACCAGAACCAGTACGAGTATTTTAGATGTCACTTTAAAACGATACTTATTTTATTTTAGACAAAAATCAAATCAACTAGATGGCGAAATTTTTGAAATGTTGTCAACTTTCTGGGATTTTAACACTTTTAAAAGAATGTTTTTAGAATACAAAACGGTAAGGATCTTTTATTACTACTAGCGTGCGTAAAGTAGTCACTTTGGGCACACGTATACGTGCGCAAACTTAATGTTAAAATATGTTTGTTATTGGTTGATAGAGCAACAAAAATGCAAGTTTAAATTAACAAACACAATGTTTAACTTATGCTTTTGCGTGCAGGAATGTGTCACTTTGCGCACTTGTTGGGAAAATAACTAGTACAAAATATTATTGTGGTAAAAGTTTATTGGACACCACACCAACTTTTAAAGGTTTTGTGCATATAGAGATTTTTTGGGGGCTGATCACAAATCTGAAAAAAAATTTAGTCGGCAACTTGTCGTTCTCGAGATATCGAAACTGAAGAAAAAAGAACTAGCCTAATTTCACTATATTCTCCTTGCTTTTTGTATGCAGTTTTTTTACCCTGATTTTTTTTTGGCATTTTTCCCACACTCATTTTCATTTGCCAAGGTCAAACCAGTGTGGACAAATATCCATAACGGGAAAATAATTGTACTGACTAGTTTATATGATAGTGCGAATAAATGCCCCTGTCACGGCCGTATATATATAGCTCTTTTATGGGAGGGTGGGGGCAAACATTTTTGAAGATCAAAAAAAAGGGGTCCGCCTCTTTAAAAACCTTATTCTCCCTCTCCTCACCTATCCCTTATTTCCTTTGTCGTAACACTGTCCACAATAAAAATATATGTAAGTAAGAAAGGACTTTTTACCTACAAATATCCCTTCTCTGTCATGCTAATAAAGGGGGTTCAAAACCCCCTCCCCTTATACACGTTTAAGGCTCCTGTAATATATATATGTCTTAAATACTATTATTATTTTTTCCAGATGAAGGAAGGGCACGCAGTAGACTTTTCCCAGGACATTTTGGTAACAAAATATAATCTAAACAATGATTAAAAAAATATTTATTACTTACAAAAAAACTTAGCCAACAAAAAGAACAATAATAATTAACTAATTAATGCATTAAAATTTCCATTTGCACCAGTCGACTATTAGTGTCTCCCGGCATTCTATACGGAAGCATCCCTGCGAAGTTGGTTATCGTTTTAGCTTGTTCCCTAATATAAGTGAGTTGCTGAAACATAATATTATATTAAAGTTAATAAACAGTGTAAAACCTGGGAATGAAATATACTAAGTGACATAGAAATCTGAACACCCAGTTTAAATGGTTTTATTTTAATAAAATTTTGTATAAGTACTTAATGAAGCATAATAAGTAAATGATAAAAATTTCAAAATGATTGCATTGGTTTAAAGCCCTTTTACCTTTAATAATGTGTGGATGCACCCCGATGTGTTACGCATTCTCCTACGCGCCTAGGGATGCTTCTGATCAGGTGGTCAATGTCCACCTGTGGTATCTCATTCCAGGCAACTACCAACTCCTCTCGAAGTGCTTCTAGAGTCTGAGAAGGACGTTGCAAATTGAGCAATATCCTACCCATCATATCCCACATGTGCCCGATTGGGGATAAGTCGGGAGATCTTGGTGGTCATGGTAACAATGTGACAACATTACGTTGAAAGAAGTCTATTGTGACTCTTGCAACATGTGGTCGGGCATTATCTTGTTGGAAAGTTGGATTTGCCAGAGTGTCAAAATAGGGTAAAAAATGGGGTTCTAGAACTTCTTGGATATAACGCTGCGCGTTCATGTTACCTCTGATGAAGATTAAAGGTGACCTGGAGCCATAAGCTATAGCACCCCAAACCATAACTCCAACAGTGTGATGAACATGTCTTTCAACAAAAAACTGTGGATTCCTCCTTTCACCACGTCGCCTTCTAACCCTGGCTCGACCATCGTGCATCCCTAAACAAAATCGGGACTCGTCACTAAAGACAATACTGTTCCATTCCTGATCCCAGAGTGACCGTTGTCTGCACCACTCAAGGCGATTACGTCGGTGTTCTCGAGTTAAAGGGAGGACCCAGTGTGGCCGGTATGAAAACAGGCGAAAACTTCTCATTCGTCGGTAAACACTTCGCATGCCAATAGGTCTTCCGTGTTCTGCAAACCATTCATTTGCAATGGACCTGGTAGTGAAGAAACGGTCCCTTAAGGACAATAATCTTAGGCGGCGATCTTCACGGTCTGTTGTTTTACGGCGGCGTCCAGTGCCCCTTGCTCTTTGCGTACGGCCTTCTTGAAGCCATGCCTGACAACACCTAACCACAGTGTCTACACTTCTTTGCACTCTAACTGCAATTTCCCGAAACGAAAGTCCAACTTCCCGAAGTCCCACTATACGGCCCCTATCAAACTCACTAAAATCGTACAGGTCTTCATACTCTAGACATCATAACCAATCGTAAAGAATGTCAACAACCAAAATCCGCCAAATTTGGATCTTTGCTGCGGCTGCAATATTCATTTTTAGATCGTTAGTGAATTAAAAAAACCGTATAAAAACCGGAATGTCGAACTGATAAGGCTGAAAATTTTATCAATTGTTATTTAGAGTAAGATAAATAAATTCACTAAATTTCATTAAAATAAAACCATTTAAATTGGGTTTTCAGATTTCTATGTCACTTAGTATAAAATGCACTTTTGTTTTTAAATAAATAGTTTAGTCAAAAATGTTTTTTTTTATATATTCTAAATATTCAATTTGCCAAAATAAATGCTGCGAGTTCGTTTTGAATACCTCATGTAACACTTTTTTTTTTCGTTTATTGCTAATTTCTACCTCGTTATTCGACTTTTTAACCTGTAATTTCGGGGCTAGTATGCTACTCCATCTAATAACAGAAATGTAAACGATTTAAAGTGTTCTGAATAATTTAACTATTGATTAAAATAGTTTTTACCATTGTAAAATTTTGGTCAGGAGCCCATAGCTTCAAGATTATTATTAGTTTTATTAAATGAGATTTGGTATATAAACATGACTCTGGTTTTATATTTTTAAATGAACCACCGTGTATATTTTTATATTTTTGAATTTTTAAGACAATTCTGGATCAAGATGTAACATTTTCAAAAGTTTTTACATTTCCTTAATGTTTTTAGAGCTATTTATATTTAACACGACAAGCATTTGTTTAAAAAGGATCGCCAAATAATAGTTAGACACAAAAATGTGATTTTGCCAACTTGTCTTAATGTTATCTTTCGTACTAGTTACTAAATTACGGACTAAGCAATCAGTAATAGATATTTTTAATTAGGTCTAAAACACTGTCATCTTTTGACCAGCCGTTTTTTGAACAAAAAAAGGTTATCTTAATTTTTCATATAAAATCATACCCGTGATTTATTTACACAATATTAAAGAAGGGTTTTAAGTCCCAACCAATGGGCGGAGATGCCCGATAGGTTGGATAAAGTCGTCCACCTAGGGTGGACAAGGTCGCCCAGCAATTCAGATATTTCTAACCGCAAAATAAAACATGTTTAAATAAATTAATTCACATAACTTATTATCTAATGTGTATTATAAGTCCTAGACATTCAGATTTTTCTAAATAATTAAATTATGGGTATAAGACTAAAAGGTAAAACCTAACATAAAAAATATAAAATATTTTTATCGCATATTTTATAAAAATATTAGAAATAAATAGCATTGTTGTTATTTTTAATAATGTTTTAAATATCTACGCAGCTAAATGGCAAAATATATGGTTTGGTGCCACCACCTTGAATCAAGTTTCTCTGGGCGCACTAACCCGATAACGCAATATTTCCTTTAAAATTGCAATTTTCTCCAAAAACTATACAAAAATAATATTTTAATATTGCATAACAAAATCATCTAATTTTTATTAAACTAATGATGGAAATTAATACGTATCATAGTAACGTTTGAATTTTCACAGAAGAAAAAAAAAACATCAACTTGCATCCAAAACATTTTTCGATGACTGAAGGATTAAAAGCGGATTCGTGGAGGCAAATCAGCTAAGTTAGCAGCCTAGCTTTAATGTTTGTATTAAGTAATAGACCGATTAGAGGTTGCATTTAGAAATTATGACGGTGAACATCGTTACCCGTTGGCCGGCGCTTCCCGGACCTCCCCTACGTCAAAAAATAAGAATTTACCTTTTCCACTGACCCATCCTGGTATCTAGGAATATATTCACAATTCGATTTAATTTTCTGATACTGCGCAAACAGCATATTCATTGTGGCCAACAGAACATCTGGAATGACCTTGCATACGTCAGCTGTCAAAGCTTTGAAATCTTTTACTCTGTCGGCTATTTCATCTGGTCTAAATGGCACTATCTGAAGCTCATTAAGGATCTACAAAAAAAGGTTAAATAGCACTGACAAAATTTTATTTCTATTTATTACAAGACATATTGTATACAATGACAAAAAAAACATTTCTTTCAAATTTTTGACCAGTTTGTATACAGGGTGTTCCTTAAACAAATGCCAATAATTATGAGGCGATTCTTGGACTCATTTGAAGAAAAAAAACTTCATATGGACATGTCTTAAACATCTTATATTTTCTTAAATTTTCAAAAACCCAAAAAAAAAATTAACAACACTTATTTTTGTAAAAAACTGTTATAATGGATATAAACTTTATTTTAATAATTATTTATTATTTTTGTAACATAATGGTTAATAAAAAATTATAAAACCTAATTTTTAAAGTAGACCAGGGTAGATAATTTTTGAAACAAAAAAATTATAGAAACACATTTCTATAGGAAGTTTTTTCTTTAAATGAGTTCAAGAATCACCCCCGTAAATATTATCACATAAATAAGGAACGCCCTGTATACAATTTTGGTAGAATTTTTATACAGGGTGTTTCATTTACCTTTAACGCTTGCGGATATTCCTTGGCGTGATACAAATCGAAAAATCCCAATAACTCCTTTAGTTTTATAAAAGATCCCACTAGGGCAGCTGAACACCTATAACCCTCCCTGGAAAATCGGTCTGCGAAAATAATTGCTCTCTCTTGAAGCCTGGATCGCAGCGAATTCGGTTCACCTTCAGACTGAACCACTTGGGAGAGCATGGTGCAGAGGAAGGTTAGAATTTCTTCTTGGTTCTAAATTAAAACAAAAACAATAGTAATTTCTAATACTTTTTTACCAATGAGAGTAAAAAAAGACACTCTAATGTTTGTGTTGCATACAATATTTTTCTACGACCATTTAAATTTTATTATTTCTTGTGAGTTATTCGAATTCATTATTATAAGTTTTCAATTATTTGTATTAAATTTATCTGTTGATAAATTATAATTTTACATTTTTTGTTCTATGACATAAACTAAATAAAGTAATGGCGGAATTTATGGTAAATTGATCTTTGGGTATAGTTAATTACTGTTACATTGCATAAATGCATATTAAAAATAAATTCTATTAGGTATTGAAACAAAACACTAATTCTAAGTTTTAAACAGTTAAAAAAAAGTAACTTTTTGAACATCCATGTAGTGTACTAAAATGGAGTACTGTATGTTTATAACCGCAATAAAAAAACAGCATTTTTTAATGGTTCTTGAAAAAATATACTTTTTAATCATGACTCAACCGTTAATCCATAATTAATTATTTTAATAAATAGTATATTGTGCAGCAAGTTTCGCAAAGACTCTTTGCACACAAGTATGAGGTTAGTCATACGAGTGTGCAAAGAGTCAGTTTTAAACGTGTTGCACACGATACTTTTTCTACAACAGCAGAAAATATGGATTAATACGTGATTTTTCATTTTGTTAACTTTTGATAGGACTGTGCGAAAAGCTTTTACACGCTTATGTCAAGACTAAATGACAGAAAATAAAATATTTTTGACTGGTTAACACGTGAAATTTTTTTTAATAATAGTATCATCCTTTATGTGAAATTAGTCATTTTCAGATCCTGTCTGACGTGCGTTTTTAGACACTTCTTATAGCAGTCGTAGAAAAGCACTTTTTATATCAATATTTTACTTAAACTGTTTCTTTTCAGCTGTTGCAATATGATGTTGAAAAAAAAACAAAAAAAAAACATTGCTTTACGACCTTCATGATTACTTTTAATTTTTAAAAATAAGAGAATAAATAAGTTTAAAAAACTAAAAAAACACGCTTTTATATGCAACCGAACTAAAAATAAGAAAAATAATTTTCATGACAAAGAGTTTGTATTACAGTAATAAAAGGTCAAACAATGAATCATAATTATATACCTCAAAATAGAATTATAATAAAATTTAAGATAATAACAGAATAATTCACTTCAGAGTAAAAAGCGTGGGATGCATTTTACTATTTTTTCATAACTTTTCCCCCATAGATATTTACAAATGAAATAATTATAATATTTAATATATTAAGCACCCAACGCTTTTATTCTGAAGTGAATTAGTCTGTTATTATCTTAAATTTTATTATAATTCTATTTTGAGGTATATAATTATGATTCATTGTTTGACCTTTTATTACTGTAATACAAACTCTTGTAATGAAAATTATTTTCTAATTTTTAGTTCGGTTGCATATAAAAGCGTGTTTTTTTTTAAACTATTATTTATTTTTCATTTTTTAGTTCAATATATCAATTAGTTTTCAGCGGACATGTGATATTGAAATGTTTCACGAACTATTTCGTAATCTTATCATTTCATTTAAAGCTTCACTGTTGCATGGGGTTTCAGTACGCAACTACCTGAACAAGTTTCTGTCAGCCTTATGCTGAGAGTACGTCCGAAACTGCACGCATGCGCAGATCGCGCACTAGTTCTTTCTCTGTTACTCTCCTACAGAAAATCTATAAAGGAATTTATTTATCCTGGCGATCCTAATCAGGATAACGGGATACTGTTTGCAGATAATTGCATTGTCATGGGTCCTTGATACGTGTGCAAAGTTTCAACGAAATCGAATCGCTGGAAGTTGGTGAAAATTAAGCTTAGAGATTCCGTTACATACATACATACATACATACAAAAAAGCGTGTTAATAATTAATAGTTTAAAAAAACTAAAAAAACACGCTTTTATATGCAACCGAACTAAAAATTAAAAAATAATTTTTCATTAAAAAAATATTTTCACTTCATAGTAAAAAGCGTGGGGTGCTTAATATATTAAATGTTATAATTATTATATTTGCCAATATCTATGATGGAAAAGTTATGAAAAAATAGTAAAATGCACCCCACGCTTTTTACTATGAAGTGAAAATATTTTTAATGAAAAATTATTTTTAATTTTTAGTTCGGTTGCATATAAAAGCGTGTTTTTTAGTTTTTTAAACTATTAATTATTTTTCATTTTTTAGTTCGTTATATTGCACAAAATTCTTAATATAACAGTAAATTAGAACATACTATTTAATTAAGCAGCAAAAGAAAATAACCAGCCCCCTATGAAATGACAATGGTAGCAAATTTTAAAATTTGCAAAAGATTGCAACTCACTAAAAAATTTCTTCTTCATTAAGTAGCAAAGTTTCAAATTTTGCCAACAGATGGCAATCAGGCAATGTTTGGACCGTTGCCAACATTTTGCAATCCACTAAAAAATTTCTTCTTCATTTAATAGCAAAGTTTGAAATTTTTCCAACAGATGGCATCCTAGGTGTTGTTTTTATAATATAATGGAATTTTTTTCCTGGCGATTAAAAAAGATAAAGGGATACTGTTTGCAGATTATTGCATTGTCATGGGTCCTTAATACGTGTGCAAAGTTTCAAAGAAATCGAATAGCTGGAAGTTGGTTAAAATTAGGCTCAAAGATTCCGTTACATAGGCAGCCAGATAGATAGATTGATAGATAGATAGTTACAACCCAAGTTAATAAAAGCGTGTTAAAAACTGGGTTAGGTTGGGTTATTTCTGGTTAGATTTTATTTTCTTTCTATATTTTAGATAGATTATAAGAGTGTAACATACACAAACAATGCCAACTGCCAAATTCTTGTATGTCAGGTCAGAAATCTGCCGCAAAATTTTGTATGTTTATTTTCTAGAGAGCTTATTTACATCCTCTACATTTTAATATACAGGGTGTTTCCTAATTGTGGTGAGAAAATCTAAGGGCATATTTCTGAGCCAATTTTATTTAAAAAAATTCATATAAACATAGGTCCGGAAATGTTTTGTTTCTAACATGTAGGGTGTTAAACTTTAAAAAAATCGGGTTTTTAATATCTTAAATATGCCTTATCCTATTTTAATAAAATTTGGCTGCGGTATTTGTTAAAATATGAAGTTAATTTAGTCCTAAACTAATTTAAATTTGTAAGACCAGTGGCGGCGTGGGACGCATCTTAGCTAATATTATTTACAAAAAAAATGTACGCCACTGACTTTTTAACAACTTTTATATTTTTCCGGGTAAAACACCTAAAAATACAACTTTATTGTATCTTTAGATTTTTAAGTAGCTTGCTTAGTTTTCCAGAAAAGAAAATAAAATCCACTTAACTGCAAATCCTCTACCATACAAAAACATTTTTTTCTTTTAAAAAATTTAGTGGTATAACTTCTCATTAGCAATTATGTAATAACAACAAGAAATGATGATGATGATGTTGAAATGAAATGATGTTTTTATCTAAGTCTAAGAAATTTGACTAAAAAAGAATTTTTAGGTTTTTAAAAGTTTAACACCCTGTATCTTGCGAACGAAAAATTTGAGGACCAATGTTTATATGAACTTTTTTATACAGGGTGTTCTTTTTAAAACTTTCCACTCAAGTTATCTTCGAAACGAGACAGATTTAGAAAATCGCCGAAACACGCCAAGATATTTATTGAGGGGGAACGTTTTTACAAAAATTGGACGGCGCCCCTTTAACCTCTAACCACCAGGGCCACCACCACAAAATTCTTAAATGAGAAGGCAGGTCGAGTATACATCATTTTAAAGCTCCTGACGAGTACTTTATAACCCTAGAATATGAAGTCCATATCTTCACCTGTTACAAAATGGCGGTACTTTAAAAATTACCTAAATACCTGATTTGGATGGCCATATTTCCGAAACTAATAAAGTTAGATGTACCTAAAGTGGTGTTTTCTTATAGCTCTTTTAAAGGTCTTTTTAATGGTGATACTGGTAGTAATATACAGGGAAGAAGAAATAGTACATATTTTTTATTTAAGAACCCTGTATATTATTTTACCATTAAAAATATCTTTAAATGAGCTTTAAGAAAATACCACATTAAGTACATCTAACTTTATTAGTTTCGAAAATATGACCATCCAAATCAGGTATTTAGGTAATTTTTAAAGTACCGCCATTTTGTAATAGGTGAAGATATTGACTTCATATTCTAGGGTTATAAAGTACTCGTCAGGAGCTTTAAAATGATGTATCACTCGACCTGCCTTCTCATTTAAGAATTTTGGGGTGGTGGCCCTGGTGGTTAAGGGGTTAAAGGGCACCGTCCAATTTTTTGTAAAAAACGTTCCCCTTTAATAAATATCTTGACGTGTTTCGGCGATTTTCTCAAATCTGTCTCGTTTCGAAGATAACTAGTGGAAAATTTTCAAATAGCCAGGAATACGCCCTTAAATTTTCTTACAGCAATCAGGAAACACCCTGTATAAAGCACTTACATTTGCTATATCATAGATATCAATAGCTTCCTCACACAATCCTTTTTCACAAGATTATCTCCAATCATCTGTGCTATACTATCAGCACTTATATTAGTATTTGTAAATTGATCGACCAATCCCTTAGTTCGAATTCCATTTCTCTGTACTCGTCCCAGAATTCTTTCGTATTCCTTGGTCTCTATAGCTAAGTCAGCTACACAGACTTTAAAAAGACTTTGTCCTAGAAAATAAACACACTAATAGTACATAATCTCAGAAATCTAAAAATTAAAAAGTATGTTTGTATCCAATAAAAACAAAAAATAAACGCAAAAATATCACCTTCTGAGTCGTTGTAGTTACGAAGATGATAAAAATAATGTAAAGCTTCATTTGGGCAATTTAACTCAAATGTCCTGACATAGATCATAATGAGACGAGCTAAGTTAAGACGTCTGGCTGGTTTCGGATCTGCCGGATCAATAAAAACTGAAAAAGATTAACAAAATTTTTAATATACAACATTTTCAAATTACTTTTGTCAAGTCCATAATACAACAGTTTTACTTATCAAACCTTAAAACAAATAGCGATATGAAAATCATACCGCCGTGCCGTCCTAGCAAATTGTTACGTTTAATCCCCTCCACCAATCTACTATGTACTCTCACGCAATTCACCGCTGAAACGAGCGCGCCAATTTGATCAGAACGAGATCAGGGGCTGCCGGATTACCGCTTTCGTCTTTCGTCGGACCCCACCTTGAATATTTACTATGCTTTTAATTCCCAATGGTCGGCGAGTTTCCACCACTGTATAGGTCGCCAAGGAAGTTATGTTACTTACAACTTGGTTTTTAAAGGAAAATAGAACTTTTAACTGAGCTTTATAGTACAAGTCAAAAATGTTTCTTTTGGGTCTCTTACATGTTACACTTAAGTTTTTAATATGTGAAAATATGTTTTGAAAAATATTATGCATGGAAAAAAACCCTAATTACTGGGGTTTTGGTAAAAAATGTCTTACTAAGTGGAGCACTGGTATCATGAGGTCCTGCAATCAGGTACAATTCATTCAATGCAATCGCCATATGAACAGCATGCACTTTAAATCTCTCTATTCTAGCTAAAAATTCCAGCGCTGCTTCAAACTGTCCAGTTAGAGCCAGAACTTGGAAATAAAGATGAGGTTGATTGAAAGCGTCATAATGGGTTTCTCCATATTCCTCCAGAATCATTTGCTAAAAACCAAAAAATACTTAAATGGTTCTAACACTTCACTGTAACATTCCAGTTATTTACCATCTACCAGAATGTTATGAAATACATACCGGGTGTTGCTCCGTCGAGCGGGAGATAGAGAATCCCATGTAAATTTTGAAGTAGTCAAATATTGGCTCCCCTAATTATTTTAGAAAAAAATGCTATTGGGATTTATTGAAGAGCACAGTAAGTTCCACCCAAAATGAAAATTTGAGCATTTTTCAACCAACCAGTAAAGAGTAAACTGCTTAATACTTCTGCAACGTAGTATCTCATTATGCACCCTGTACTCTAGAAATCAACAATAAAAACACCATATCGATTTATCAGTGACAATTTAGATCATTAATTTATAATGTCATTGCCAAAACTGAACAATTTTATACGGGAAATTCAAAAATAATCCTCGCATTTCCTTTTAGTTTACAGCTAATTCCAACACATGCTCTCACAGTTACGCAAGACAATAAAACAAATATTTCTACATTTAGAAATCAATTTATGACGAAAATATCAGGATTTAATCAAATGCTCAAATATTCCTCCATTAACTGCCAGACAATAACGATTATAAAACTCATTTCTTACGTTGGCTAGTTGGTACATCCATATTCTGGCACATTCAGCGGAAATAGCATTCCTTAGCTGGACTAAATTTTCATTTTTTATTGGTAGCTTAATTTTAAATGTCCCCATAGAAAAAATCGTTTGGCGAAAGATCACGTCGATTTTCTACACATTTGCAATTATTGATTACTGTGTCTGTAGTTTCAAATTTTTTATCGTCCGTTCTATTGTCGATTAACTTGGTATTGGCCTATTGTTAAAATAGGCTGCAAACATGTCCGCTACTCTTCGATAACTATTTCCCTGGTAAAACCATTTTATAATAGTGATTTTTTCTTGATTTAAGTAGTTCATTATTTAAGAATGATGTGACATTGATCTGACAACTTGAAAGTAAGAGTTTAAATAATTTTTCTAGTATTTTATTATAAACTTCTAATAATACAAGGCGGGTAAGAAGATAGGAGATTCGTAACTTATTTTAGCATTTATCTCTTAGCTGGCGGACTGAGAAGAGCTGAAATTTGTACACTGGGTACAACTTTTCGTGCTCTTTAAAAAATGCTAATTATATTTTCTTTTAAAATAATTAGGAGAGCCAATATTGGACCACTTCAAAATTTACATGGGATTCTCTATGTCCCGCTCGACGGAGCAACACCCGGTATAGTGAAAAATAGTACCAATTGTATAATTCAATAATTACGTTTTTGAATAATGCTATTTTATAATTTTCTAGAAAGTTGCGGCAACTCCGATTTGGACGAAATTTGGTATAAGAGTTGTTTTTTTGAGCGCTGGTAACGGATCTTAAAGATTTTTAAACTTAAAATTTAAACTAATCTAATCAGAATTTTCGGCGGAATTGGTATGTTCTTGAGATTTCAATCATTAAAGTTAAAATTTAAACTCATTTTATTTCCACCAAACTCCCCCTTGTTTTTGCATACAATTCTTGATTTAAAGCTAAAGTGGCACACAACATTTGATTTTTTGCTTTTAAATCCCCATTTTCAATGTATTTTTACACATTTTCTCAATTAAATTGCGCACACTTTAAAACCCTGCAACCATGTATACACGGTGCTATCATATCCTGCTGCGACTGAAAACGATAGAAAGAAAAGCTATGCAAATTAATGCAAAAATAGGTGGAACCATAGGGTTTTAAAAGGTGCAAATTAAATATTGTGTGACACTTTAGCTTTAAATCAAGAACTGTGGGCAAAAAGAAGGGAGAATATAGTGAAAATAAAATGAGTTTTATTTTTGATGACTGATATCTCAAGAACAAAACGTTACCGCCGAAAATTCTGATTCATGATCAGCGCCCCAAAAAACCTCCACATACCAAATTTCATCAAAATCGAAGTTACCGCAACTTTCTAGAAAATTACATACATATTAAAAATATTAAGCAAACAAACCTGCAAATCATTGTACTTTAAATAATCATCTTTGTTGTAATCTACCCGGACTAAACTTAACTTTAGCCATAAGTAATCGTCTGCTGTTCTGGCAACTTCTGAATGCTCATCTGAAATGTCACAACAACCTAAAACTGCCCAAATGATTCTCTTGAACGGATCGGTTTCGTTTCTCACAAATCTCCTATATGAAAACCTAAAAAAATATGGATTTAATAAAAAATAATTATTAATCTTCTAACAATTGAAGGGTTTTTTTCAAAATCAGCCAATGTCAAAATTTCAATATTTTTCGGAAATTTAATAAACTTTATCAAATCTATATGGCTAATTCTATACACATTTTGTAATACATTTGTAAATATATCTGTTTTTCACGCATCCAGAGATATATTTGTAGGTTCTATAAGCATTAGTTTTTTGTAAATTTGGAAAAAAAACTTAAAATTGGCTGTTTTTGCAAAAAATTTAAAATAAAATGTACTACAATATTATTTAACATTTTAATAAATATACAAATACACTTAAACACTCGTCAAAAGAACCATTTTATATTATTTACAACCATCACTATTATCATCCTCACAGTGGCGTAGCGTGCCTTGGAGGGGCCTCATATCACAATGAGTCAGTGGGCCCCAAAAAAAAATTGAAAACGAAAAACAAAGGTCCCCACTTTTCCCTTGAAGGGACTCCAAAACATTCTTTTTTTTTTATTCTTATCAAAAAAAAAGGCCCCACTTTCCCCAATTTAATCCCAAATTTATTGGCAGCTTTACAGTGCAGCAAAAATTAGTGGTAGATAATTTTTGCTTACTAACACATTTGGGGCCCCTATAGCCCGGGGGCCCCATATCATTGATGCGGCTGATACGGCGGTAGCTACGCCCCTGCATCCTCATCCAAATTGATGTCATTGTCAGCTTCAGCAACTTGAAATTTTTAATAATGCCACACTACTTATTTTTTTTGAGGAAGGCGGACTGAGCCACTACATTGAAAAACTTTGGTTTTGATGTACATTGGGAAAAAAAACTTGACTTTGGTTGTTTTTGCAAAACTAGGCAATACTCCAGTCACATTATTTGGCTGACTATGACAGTTCTCATTACAATAGTTAGTTAGGATATGACAAAGAAATTTTTCCATAGGGAGGTGCCAACAGCCCAAAATTAGAAAAAAATTACATTGGTTGTTTTTGAAAAAATCCTTCAATTGGTTTCCCAATTTCATATTTAAATATTACAAACCTTATGTTATCCTCCAATTTGGCAATCTCAGCACTATTGGGATTTCTGAGTTTTGCTTCCAATATGGCAATTATTTCATTATATTCTGATAAACAACTCTTTTTTAAACAGAAAATAGCGGCTGACAGATCACCAGACCTCAGACAGTAATAAACCTAAAATATTAATTACCACAATATTTATAAGAGTTTTAAAACTAGTATTTCTATATGTATTACAAAAAAAGCTAAGCAAAATTTATTGGTAAAAACCGCAACTCGCTATCTTGCATTATTTACTCGTTACAACACATTTAATCATTTATTTTATTGTTCTATCATTCATAACATTTTTTGGTTGTAGAAATTTTTTAATTCTGTAAAAACATTTTCTCACAATTTTCTATGTAGATTGCCTATATGCTTTCTGATTTTTTTTTCTAAGACAACACTTTTTTTTTCAAACTTTAAATGGGACTGTATATTTTTACAGTTTCAAAACGGTAAAAAAATTGATCTTTTAAACAACATATCACCCTTGATATTTCTTTAAATCATTTGTGAGATGACTTGCATATTACATTATTTATTATTGTTATTGGGCAGAATGTAGGACACACAAAAAAGTAAACATGTTTTACTTCAAACACTTGTTCCCTACAAACTTTTTGACTAGGTTTAAAAGGCATGTTAAAAGTTACACTGAAAAGAACTATTAATACAGACATTTCCCAAATTTTGTTAGGACTGAAGTCCAAGATTTTTTTTTGTTTTAAATTTAAAATTAGCTTCAAAAAATTATTTCAATTTTTAAGGAGGGGCGGAGAGGCATGTATATCTTACTCAACTAAACTGGGAGACACGCTCATCAAGTGAACATTCGTGCAGAGATGCAATCTGTAATCCCTATCACAGAACATAATTCTTTAAATCATGTTACCTTTATATCTTATTCCTCAAATTTACGACTCACTACCCCTTAGTTTTAAAAACCTAAATGTACCTGTTTTTAAATCTAAAATACCCAAGCATGTATTGGAGAATATGTTATTGTTGAAGGTATTTATGTATATTTTGTTGTTCTAGTTTTGTTTATATATTTTTAGTTAGTAAGTTTTCATTGGTGCTTATTAAAATATGCCTGGCGGTACTTTCTACCTTTACATGAGATTCTTTCTTTACAAAAAAGATTATTTTATTTTATTTTTATATACAGGTGTAACTGAGGGGTGTCTCACTACGGGAATAGGTGTACAAATTGTCGGGAATTTTCAGGAATTTACGGGAATTTTCAGGAATTTACGGGAATTTTCAGGAATTTACAGGAATTTACAGAAATAGTCGAGATTTTTAGGAATTTTCGGTAATCTTTAGAAATTTTCAGGAATTTCTAGTTTGTTTTCGGGATTTTTAGGTAAGAATCTACTTAGGTTAGAAGTTACAGTGAGTGTTTGTGCCAGTTTTAAGGAACGGGGGCCGCACTTTGACGACCTCGGAATTAGAGTGTTGTGCTTAATTCTGGCAATGCTGTAATTTTCTTAAAAATAAATGATACTCACGGATTTTAGACACTTTCCTTAATAAAACACCAGTGGCGCTGATCCAAAATATCCAAATTTTAATTAATTATAACTTAATAAACTTGCGGTACCGGGGAGTGAATAGGGGTGCTGGGCGGGGTAAAATGAGTTAATATTGGTCAAAATCACATTTAAAATTAAGTGAAAATAATTTTTGTCTGAATATTTTGTTAAAGAATGGAGAAATTCAGAAGAAATTGAAATTTAAGTTTTATAACCTCGAAATTAGCAAAAAGGTTAAAGAAGCGTAATTTTATTGCAAGTAAAATATAAAGAGCATTTGGCAACATCGAAAATATGTCAAAGAGATATTTTTTTTTATTCCAATTAAAAGAAAAGAGTTAACTAACTAGAACTAACCTGACCGTGACTTCGGGCACGTTGAATTTTATTTAAAAAATCCACTAAGAACTCGGATGCGTAAAGTTGAACAGATAAGCCGTTGTTGCCAAATGTTCAGATTAAAAGTGAAGAACTTTCGAGAAATTCAAATTTTTGTTTTTTACAAAACATGTTATCCACAAAATGGCTTGAGAAATCGGGAATTCTCTGCGGGAATTTGAGATTTTCCACAGGAATTCGTTTTTATACCGGAAATTCAGGATTTTTTAAAGAAATTCAAGATTTTTTCCGGAAATTCGAAATTTTCTGAGGAAATTCGGGATTTTCGCTGAGAATTTAAACATTTTTACAGAAATTCAGGAATTTTTAAAGAATTTCAGGAATTTCTAGATTTTTTAGAGAAATTTTTCAAGAATTCGAGAATTTTCGGGAATTTCGGGAATAGGTGTACAAAATTTTAACTAGTGAGACACCCCTCGGGTGTAACTAATAATATTTCCTACCATTGGCCACAAAGGACGATCATCAATATTTCCATCCCTCAGACCTAAATATTCGCCTTGAAGTCTTAATCCAACAAAACTCCTGACTAAGGGATAAGTACCAGGAATTCCACCTCTACCAGCCTGGACCAAATTTTCATTCACAATATTGTTCATAAATGTTTTATATCTAAAAAGGTAGGTTTTTTGTATACAAAACAAAAAAATAAAAATATATTCTTGTTTATCTTGGTTTGTACTTTACCTATCTTCTAAATATTTCTTTCCCTGAGCAACAAGAGCTTCTATCATAGGCTTACTATTTCTAGCTTTTACTGGATCTTCACACTGTGGAAACGGAGGCAACTGGAACCATATATTTTATGATTTCCCACATATCTTTTACTCTCTAAAAATTAATATTAGTTTATTTACCTGCCAAAGATTGTTGCAATTATTTAAAATATTTTATTTTAAATAAACCTACTGCATCTTTAAAATCATTCAATATTCCACAAAACACAGTAACCAAATTGGGTTTAGGGAGACCCCTGACTAAATCATTGTTGTACTCCATGACTTTGGAAGCATAGATCATTTCATTAGGGCCCATACGAGATAGTGATGCAACAGGTTTTTCCATTAAAATACTTTGATGTTTGCCTATTTCAATTGGTAACCCTGATTTTCCACCTAGAGCATTTAGAATCTTTCTTTTTTGCTGTTTCCACTCAGCTGCCTGGTGCTCCCATACATTTTCATACGTAGATTTTAACATCTAAAAAGGGGTTAGAAAAAAATATGATTATGAAATTGTAATTCACATCTGTTGGATATGTTAAAGTGCTTTTTATACTACATTTTTGTTAAAAGTTGTAAATAATACTACTAAAGTAATTGTAATGGTGATATTTTAGCTGTATTCAAATTTGCTCTGATATGTGTATTTTTATACTGGTTAAGCAGGTAGGTATTGGGATATCATTGAATAAAGCAACAAAAAAGAATGTATGTGACTAACCCAATCATATGTGTTTACATGCAGGTATTCACGTTAGATTGTCTCTTTTCTTTACATTGCCTATGTGTTATGTTATTTACTGATTCTGTATAGAGGCATCCCTAGATGACATTTTTTTGTTATGTTTTTGAGGTTTAATAAACACTTTATTATTATTATTACCGAATTTTATTTTTCAACCATATTGTAAACACTCTTTATATAGTTACCAATAATGAAAAAACAGATTTTCCTTTGTGTTTCCAGCACATTAATTAACTTTTTATATTTACAAGTTTAACTTACATCAAACTTACATCATTATATCCCGAATCAAAAGCTTCCAAGATCTTGTTCCGTATTTCATTTTGTAATTTATTGGGAATGTCAAGATCATCTACAGGTTGAATTGGCTCAAAAGTCCTTTTGGTACTTATAGATTCAAGTTTCTGTGCAATTTTTGGTAAGTCAATGCCTTTAGAACCCAACAAAAGATTCCTGAAAATCAAAATATTATTACATTTATTACGATTGAGCTTGATGTTCCTTTTATACTACCAACAAATCAACACTTACGCTTGGATATCTTTAGATCCAGTTTGTGCCACGCGCGAATACAAATCATTTGAGGCTTCCAAAACTTGTTTGAGGGATCTTTCTACTTTTGGAAGCTCGGTAGTTCCTTCCAAATCATTAGTAAGCTTCTCTGCTTCTTGTAAAAGGTCTGAAAAATCTGACATTTCTATATTTTCTTAACTGTTTGCTTTTAAAATTTATTCGCGTAAACCCTTATTTATTTATAAGAATTTTTACAATGTATTAATCTACTTTTATTCCAGAAAAGCAGGAAAAAATAGTAAACTTGTTAAACTAAACTAAACCGCCTTTTCGATTTTTATAAACATAACCCTACTTTAAAATTGACATTTTTGACAACGAGCATCTAAGCATTTTTAGGTGAGTAACCTCAAGTCCTCACAGCAACTTTACAGGTAGGACTAAAGCTGGCTGTCCATGAGAGCGGTTTTCCGCTCGCGGATGATAAATTCCGCGTTGTGATTGGTTAGTGCAAATTTAAAATGTTTTTTTCCGCCAATCATGGACAGCCGGCTTAATTCAGCGTTGTGATTGGCGGGAAAAGCATTTCAAATTTGCACTAACCAATCACAACGCTGAATTTATCATCCGCGAGCGAAAAACCGCTCTTATGGACAGCCGGCGTAAGGAAGCTTTCAAAGTCACCTCTGCTCACTTTCCTGCAAACAAAAAAAACGCGGAAAAAAAGATATATTTTTATAGTAATTCGCTTTTTGGGTATTAGCCAGGTCAAAAGAGCGTTCATTTAATGAACACACCTGATAGTAGCAGAGCCCAAGACAAAAAAAGAAAGAAGAAGTATTTTCAAACACGTTTTTATAAAATCCTAACCTTAATTCTAACACAAACATTATTTGTGTTTTTGAACAGTATGTTTTGGATTTTAGTATAGATTTTCTATTTTCTTTACATTTACGTAGGTCCAACAAATAAGAAAATGGTTACTTTATCTAAAATACCTACTCTGGAGATCCAGAAGAATCAAAACTAACCTCAATTAATAAACCGAAAACATCGAAGCCTTCGCCGATTACTTTTAATAATAAAAACGGTGGACCCTCCTCGGCGAAAAGGATTAAATTGGACGAGAATGCATCCAAGGGAGCTGTTAAAAGGACTATTAATTTCGGCACCATAAATGGTAGCAGTTTAAAACCTAAAATAAGTATTCAGGACCAGAGAAAAAAGGCTCCCGATTTATAATAGAAGAAAGAAAATTGTCGAGTTGATAAAAAGTCATAAGACCCTTATTATTTTGGGCGAAACTGGCAGTGGCAAAACAACACAAATACCTCAGTTTATTAGTACAGCAAGAATACATGAAAATTTAAAAATTGGTATCACTCAGCCGAGGAGGGTAGCTGCCATTAGTGTTGCTTTGAGAGTAGCTCAAGAGTGTGGGAATGGGGTAAGTTTAACTTTTAGGTATAAATTTTATTATCCTCTTTTAATAGCACATCATAGAGGGTGATTAAACATTATTCCTTTTGGTAATAGTTCGATATAGCGGTTTTCGCTACCCCTGTTCACTCCACCGTCCCGTAATATGTTTTTATTAATAATAAATTATAGAAATGGATTTTGGAAAACGCGCACACAGATTTGTGTCATAATCGACCTATAGAAACGCCCTGAAAAAGAATTTTTCAAAAATCTCTTATAATAGCGAAAACCGCTATATCGAACTATTACCTTCCTTTTTTCAAAAATTGTAATTATTTAGAATACGGTTTTCTGCTATTTTAACGATTTTTAAAAATATTTAGACGTACATGTTATCTATTAGTTGTCCTTAATAATAATATGAAGGCACAGTTATAATTTTTTTAATTTTTTTTTATAATAAAAAAATATTTTTTTGGCATTTGTCCACTTTTATTATGGACAATTGGCAACGTTGTATTATTATTTATTAAGTTCTTTATTTAGCATCAAATACTAATTATAAAAATATTTATTATATTGTAATTACTTTACTTTACTTTTTTTAGTTTACACTTTATGAATCCAGTTTGTCTGAATTCTTTCTTTTATTCACTCATAAATAGAATCGGACCCTTCCGATGTTGCCAAATGCTTTCCATATTTAACATGGTATAACTGATGTTTTTGGTTGTTTTTCTTCCCACTTTTAGGTTATGAATTTACAATTTTATATTTATCATATTTTTATCTTTATTCTCAAAAATATGTGGGAGAAATGTAATTTATACTTAATTTTACATGTGATGTTCAGTTTCATAAACTCGTTTTACCAATATTACCCCGCCCAGCACCCCTTTGTCACTCCCCGGTCCCATAAGTTTGTTTACTGATATTTTTTTAAAACGGAATATTTTGGATGTGCGCCACTTACGTTTTATTTAGAAGAGTGTCTAAAATATGTAAGTACCAATAATTTTTAAAAAACCCTTAAAATAGCAGAAAACCGTTTATTAAACTGTTACCTCAAAAACTATTTAGGATGTATGTTTGTAAGATTTGTAAGACCAAATTTTATAAATTATGAATTTGTAATTTTTCAGATGACTATAGGAGACCATGTAGGTTACACAGTTCGTTTCGAGGATGTAACATCTAAAAAACCAAGTTAAAGTTTCTGACAGATGGTATGATGCTACGTGAGGCTATTGCAGATAGACTGCTAATGGAATATGGTGTTATTATATTGGATGAAGCTCATGAGCGGACAGTACACACTGATGTGTTGTTTGGTATTGTGAAAAAGGCACAGAAGCTTAGAGAAGACAGGAATTTGGCTCCGCTTAAAGTAAGTTTGGAAGATATTTTAAATACTGGGCAATGTAAAATAATTTGCAAGGTGCTTTTTTTAAACTTACAATGGCTATATTTTCTAAACCCCTGTAAATACCAAAAATAAAAAAATACCTTTTCTATAAAACTAGGGGAAATATAATTGACATAATTTTTGAAACACGTCTATCAACCCCTTAAGCTGCACTCCCAGAGGCTGTAGGGTTTACAGATGGGCTTAGTAAGTCCAGCATCACCAGCCCAGGTGTAAAAGCCGAAAACTACTTTTTACTACCATATAAAGTGATAGAAAAGTATGCTTAAATACAATTTTGTATGCAAGCATTAATAAAGAATATGAATATACAGGGTGTTCATTTAAAAACTTTCCACTCAAGTTATCTTCGAAACGAGACACATTTGAGAAAATCGCCGAAACAAGTCAAGATATTTATTGAGGGGAACGTTTTTACAAAAAGTGGACGGCGCCCCTTTAACCCCTTAACCACCAGGGCCACCACTCCAAAATTCTTAAATGAGAAAGTGGGTCGAGTGATACATCATTTTAAAGCTCCTGACGAGTACTTTATAACCCTAGAATATGAAGTCAATATCTTCACCTATTACAAAATGGCGGTACTTAAAAATTACCTAAATACCTGATTTGGATGGCCATATTTCGAAACTAATAAAGTTAGATGTACCTAATGTGGTGTTTTCTTAAAGCTCTTTTAAAGGTCTTTTTAATGGTGATTCTGGTAGTAATATACAGGGTAGAAGAAAAAGTACATATTTTTTTTATTTAAGAACCCTGTATATTATTTTACCATTAAAAGATCTTTAAATGAGCTTTAAGAAAATACCACATTAAGTACATCTAACTTTATTAGTTTCGGAAATATGACCATCCAAATCAGGTATTTAGGTAATTTTTAAAGTACCGCCATTTTGTAATAGGTGAAGATATTTACTTCATATTCTAGGGTTATAAAGTACTCGTCAGGAGCTTTAAAATGATGCATCACTCGACCCGCCTTCTCATTTAAGAATTTTGGGGTGGTGGCCCTGGTGGTTAAGGGGTTAAAGGGGCGCCGTCCAATTTTTGTAAAAACGTTCCCCCTCAATAAATATCTTGACGTGTTTCGGCGATTTTCTCAAATCTGTCTCGTTTCGAAGATAACTTGAGTGGAAAGTTTTCAAATGAACACCCTGTATAAATTTGAATTATGCTTTTTTTAACTTAAGTACATATTTTTTTAGATTATAATTATGTCAGCAACAATGGATGTTGATCACTTTGCCAAATACTTCAACAATTGTGAAGTAGTGTATATTGAAGGCAGAACCTTTCCAGTAAATTTATTTTACACAGTTAAACCACACGACAATTATCAAACCAGTTGTGTGGCATCATTTTTCAGATTCACAAACAGGCGCCTGCAGAGTAAGTTTTTTAATCTTCTTTGCTTAATTTTATTACCAGGCTAATAATAGATATCTGATTTATAATTGATTCACCAGCACCAGGCACTCAATATATTAAAAATACCTTTTTAGTCATGATGTTTTAATATTCCTTACTGGCCAAGAAGAAATTGAAGCCTGTGCCCACCAAATCCGTCTTTTATCCAAGGACCCCGAAGTTGAAGGCCCACCCATTAAAGTGTGCACCTTGTACGCTGCTCAACCAGGTAGTCAGCAAATGGCTGTGTTCCAGCCTGCTCCTCAGGGCACCCGAAAAGTTGTGATTTCTACTAATATTGCTGAAACTAGTGTCACCATAAGTGGCATTAGGTATGTTATTGACGGTGGAATGGTGAAATCAAGGCAAGTATTATTTTAGAAAAAGAGACATTTGAGGGCTTCAGAACTAAAGTGGTGTAAGGTGTTCTTGAAAATTGGACTTGTGTATTTTTAAATTGTTAAAAGCCATTTTTATTTTCTGCCAAAGTGATATGAGTTATATTTTGATGGTACTCCAATGGATTTCATACTTATTTATATTAAAATTAGGGAAAATTGTTTCAAGGGTTTTTTTTTTTTTTTTTGACTTACACCACACTGGTTGTGAGTCACTCGTTTGCAGGATAACACTGTCATATTAAACACGGTTGCAACTGTTCAACTTGTGCTATCATGTGTTGTTAATATTTTTTTTATTGAACAAAATTTGTTTTTTACCTAAAATACCATTTTGTCAACCGAGTTAGCACTGCCACTTTGCATAGTAGCAAATTAAACTATTGTGCTGAGTTGTGCTAACCAAAACTAACCAGAATAGCACAAAAACAGAACAAAATAGCCCAAAATTAATCATTTTTCCAAAAAGCTGTGCTAAGTAGGTACCCCCTATTTTGTCTTTTTTTTATATCTCGGAAATAAATGCATAAATAGAAGTTTCTTTTAATGGTACAGAATGGTACAAAAACAGGACAAAACAGCACAAAAAAAAAAAAATCGATAAGGTAGTGCTACGTATGGGGACCTGAAATACACAAGAGTTAAATAAGTTGAACAAAATTGTTATAAAATTCAGTTTATGAATAATTTGTACAATTAAGCGGGTGTTTTCTTAACTTGTTTTTAAATTTAGGTAATGGTAAATGTTTTATATATTATACCCAATGCTTCACTTAAAACAATGTTTTTTTCTTTTCAGAACCTATCACCCATCCACAGGACTGGAACTCCTTAAAGTCCAAAGAATATCTCAGGAACAAGCCTGGCAACGTAGCGGAAGGGCCGGTAGGGAGTCCGAAGGCTACTGTTACCGTATTTATACCAGATCTCAATTCGAGTTGATGAAGAAGAGCTCCATACCCGAAATTCAACGGGCCAACTTGAATTCTGTTGCCCTGCAACTTTTAGCTCTCGGGATCCATATGTTACATTTCGATTTTCTGGATAGTCCTCCCAAAGAGTCTGTCTTGTCTGCGTTCGAGCAGCTGAAACTACTGGGAGCGATAGAAGATGTTACTTCTGTTCAGTTGACGAATTTGGGGAAAAAGATGGCGAAATTTCCACTGGATCCGAGATTCAGTAAGATAATTCTGTCAGCAGGTATGAATTTTTTCAAAATAAAATTTCAAAATACTTTTATTCATCACTCAAAAGTTACACAATGGGTATAAACTTATCAGACTAGTCACTTCAACGTTCAGAGCAAAATTCTTAAATATTTTACATAAATACCAAGAACATATTATTGTGAAAAAGTTATATGTTATTTCCTATAGTTTTCATTCATGTGATAGGTGTTTTTTTTTTTAATCTTTTTGAGATCCTACGAAGGCATATGCCTAAATACCACAGTACCGTGGGTGTCGGGTTATTAGATGTTTAACCCATCGTTCCCCCTGTTCCGTCAACATTGTCCAAGCACTGAAACATGCAGTTGCATTTCACAGCACCTTTTAGACAACGCGGTAGTGCCACCACGGTCGTTATTTTTAAATAACTACTACCTAAATATGTCTTCCCCGCTGGGAATCGAACCGGCGACCTCCGGCTTCGAGAATTAAAGCTCTGTCCACTGCGTCACGGGGAGACAAAGTTATTTATTTATTTATTAAATGGTATAGGGTATTCCATTCCAGAAGAAAAATGCCATATTTTTGGGCTTTCCCTGTATTTTTTAAGAAATTCAAGATAGCTAATTGATATATTTTAGTTCGAAGTATATGAAAATCGTAATAACAAAAGATTTGCATGAAAAACAAAAGTTTTATGCCATACATGTTGTATTTTTTAAATAAGACACCCTATTTATTGGATTCTATGGTCAATGCTAAATGATTTTCAATGAGGGTACTATAAGTCTATCTTTAACTATTTTTGAGATATTGACACTTTAAACAATCATATTTTCGGCATATATCATTTATTTCAAAAGAAGATTATGGCTTTCAAATGAGTAGGCAAGGCCTTACTTCAGGAACCCCCACTCCTTCCACTTTGGCTACTCCTCCTTTGACCCCCACTCCACCCTAGGCTCCTCCCACTTGGCTCCTCTCTAACCAATGGGATGGCTCGGACTGTCAAACGTCATCTGTCACTTGTCATATGTCAAAAATCTGACATTATTTAAAATTTAGGAATCTTGTGCAACGCGTTATTTAGGGCGTGGTCAATCTGTCATCTGTCACCTGTCATGTCAAATATCACGTGGCTTAGAAAATGGCGGTTGGAAAAAGAAGAAGAATCACAGAATAGTAGCGTTAGCTACCGCTGGCGCTAGCAACATTTGGCGTTAGTTGCCTTAATCTTCTGGTCTTAACTGCGCCTATCATGGTCTTTTCTTAAACTCCAATTTCCGAGCGTCAAATCAATTCGTCAGATTCATTACGTACACTCGCAGCTACTGCCGCTATATTTTCTGCACTACGTGCTGGATGTAGCTCATTTGGTCAAGAATTATCCAATAATGAAAATTGTAGTTCAAATTCTTGTGATGGTACAGCGAATAGTCGGGGCTCAGTACGCCGATTCTGCGTGGACTATAAGTTGCCTGAAGCGCACGAAACATTTCTCGGAGAATGAGTTTCATAATACAGTTGAACAAGTTTTAGACGTTGTGCCGGGAGCCAAGTTTTTCCAGGAAAATTGCCAAACTGTACTGAACACAAATAGCATGACAGTTTGAAATTTGGACCTTCACATCTATCGAAAAATACCTACAAGAAATAGTACCTTTAAATGAATCACCCCTTATATCAATATAAAATACCTAACATCACCTGACACTTCAAAGTTATTGACATTTTTTACCCATAAGTAGATATTATATTAGTTTTTATAATGAATTATTCTTTAGAAAAAAACAACGATTGGCAGCGCTGTATTACAAGTTTCAAAAAGCAAAAGAAAGATTTAAATGGAATACCTTGTACATTACAGTATAAAAACTGTATAAATAACATATCAAAATTTCGAATTTTAATTCAATAAAAAAAGATATATGTATTTTTAATCAGTCATGTTACCTATTGTTTTATGATGAAATATTTTATATCCTTCTGTAAATAAAATTAAATAAATAGTTCAATCCAAGAGGTCTAATCATTATATATAATAAAACTTGAAAAGGAGTCCCGATACGATAAAGGAACTTATATAGTGTGATAGCCCTTTATCCCCCTCGAACAAGAAAGTTTCCGTTTTACTCTAAAGGGCGTATTTTTAAAGATATAAGGACTCTTCCAACCCTTCAACTTGGAAATTAAGTGTAGTGGCGCCATCTTTTGTTGAGTATTTGAACTTCATTCAAAACAACGGTTATTTGGGTCTCATATCAACTCCCGAGCGAAGCTGGAAATCATAGCTAGTTTATTTGTAATGATTGATATAGTGTAAAGTCTTTAATATCTTCTTTTTTTTAGAAAAATATGGATGTCTGGAAGAAGCCATAACTGTCGTATCAATACTTTCAAGCGAGTCAATTCTCTTGACTCCACCATCTAGAAGGGAACAAGCCCAACAAGCCAGGCAAAAGTTTCACTCTGGTTATGGAGATCACATAACTCTTTTAAATGTATACAGGCAATTTAACAATGTCGGTCAAAACAACAGGAGAGCTTGGTGCCATGAGCATTTTATCAACATGAGAAACATACTCTATGTGAGGGAGGTCAGAACTCAATTGCAGGTGAGTTTCGTTTGTTTACTTTCTTTAAAAGTACCGCAAATGAGTCTAGGTATATTAGGTTTTGTCATGAAAATGAATTAAACTGTACCTTTATAAATATGCTAAGAAATTACTAAAATTTAGTTAATTACAAAAATCTTTTATTGAAATTGAAATATGTGGAGTTAGAAAATAATTTTATTATAAAGGTTTACCCCACTGTAGAATTACATGATACTTTAGATGAGTCAGCGCTTTTATTTTAGACCATTAAAATTTGGGATGCAGACTTTAAACGTAGTCGCACAAGCACTAAAGATGCCCCGCGGTCAAGAAACGGCAACTTTTAAAGAAATAGTGCAGAGAGTTTATAAAGTCGTTTTCAATAATCGCCGGCTGATGTTGAGAGATAGCTGGGGCAGAAGAGGGAACTTATCATATTATTGCAGCCACATATCATATTTTATTTTAAAGAAATTATAACACTTGCTTTAATATCTGTTTATTATATTCTGTGTATTCTAAGAAGTGTTTGAGTTTGTATTACTTTTAATTAGAAATGAATATTTATTAAGCGTTGTTTTTTTCTTCTTTAGGAAATTTGCAAAAATGTGATTTGCGAAGTTCTTCTTGTGGAAGCAACATGGATCAGCTTAGAAAGTGTCTGGTTACGGGTCTGTTTATGAACGTGGCGGAATTACATAGAGATAGACAATACATTACAGTAAGTATTAAAAAGACCAATAAGAATTTTTAAAACTTTCTATAAACATGCGAATTGCAGACGTTTCGCCAAGATCACACTTGGCATTTTCAATGCTATCTAACTGGTGTCAGATGATTGACACCAGTTAGATAGCACAATAATTTTTAACACGCTTTTATTAGCTTGGGTTGTAACTATCTATCTATCTATGTAACGGAATCTTTGAGCCTAATTTTTACCAACTTCCAGCGATTAAATTTCTTAGAAACTTTGCACACGTATCAAGGACCGATGACAATGCAATAATTTAAAAACAGTATCCCGTTATCCTGATTAGGACCGCCAGGATAAATAAATTCCTTTACAGATCCTCTGTGTCTCTTGACAAAATGGCGAATGAATTTTTTAGTGAATAAACTGGAGCATTTATTTTTAAAAAACTAATTGATATATCGAACTAAAAAATGAAAAATAAATAATAGTTTAAAAAACTAAAAAACACGCTTTTATATGCAACCAAACTAAAAATTAGAAAATAATTTTTCATTACAAAGAGTTTGTCACTTCAGAATAAAATTTTATATATTAAATGTTATAATTATTCTACTTGCAAATATCTATGAGGGAAAAGTTATGAAAAAATAGTAAAATGCACCCCACGCTTTTTACTCTGAAGTGACAAACTCTTTGTAATGAAAAATTTTTTTCCAATTTTTAGTTCGGTTGCATATAAAAGCGTGTTTTTTAGTTTTTTAAACTATTATTTATTTTATCATCATGAATGATATTTTCACAGTAGAGGAAAGTGACCAAATATGAAATACCATTTTGTTTTTTTACACATGATTTGCATAAAAAATATAAATAAAAAATCGATTGTCTGCAAAGTCGGTTTACTGACGATAGTTGAACGTGACAACGAAATAATTATTACCTTTATCGCCGCAATTATCATTGCTATAAACAATTGACACCACATTCACTTTTCACTGCACGCTCACTCAAGTAGAAGAGAAACAGATGTCGAACACTGCCTAACACGGAGATTGTGCCTCTTTGTCGCTCGTTCCGCGCTCTCGCTTGCACTTCAAGCCTTAAATGGAACGCGCGAGGTAACGGCTCATGAGTAATGTCTTTTTGTGCGTGCAGCCGGGTCCATTAAATTATAAGACGTTGTAACGTCAAAAACTTTTTGTAATAATTATTACCCATTATATATTTATCCTTTATTTTGTAAAAATTGTATAATGATTAATTTTAACTAAGATTTTTTTAAAAACTATAAAATAATGAAGATACCCAAGTATGGAATAGGTACCCCAAATATGGAATACTATAAACAGTAGACTTGGCCAAAAAATCTACTTTTATTTATTTTTTTGTTGAAAATTATATCGAAAATAAATATTAATATTTAGAGGTCCTTCTCCTTCAATTTATTCCATATTAGGGATCAGAGTTGGGTCGAATACTAAAAATGGGTTTTCTAATATGAATACCGAATATTTGATTACTTGGAAGAAAAAAGTATTCAAAAACTCGGTATTCACACCCGGAATCGGTATTCAAATACTGGAAACGAAAAGATTCGAATACTATAAAAAAAGAAACCTATGATTAAATAACTTGAAGAGCAAAAAAAAAGGTCCCTATCTCATTTGTTCCTATTTTTCTTCCATTTTGGTATTCTAATTATTACAATTTTGGTATTTGAATACTGTTACGTATTTGAATACTCGGAACGCCGGTATTCGAAAATACTGAAAAAAAGTATTAAAGTATTCGAATACAGAATCCCGAATACTAACCAAAAAAGTCAACAACATAAAATTTCTAGGAATTATAATAGACTCAAACCTAAGTTGGAAAGATCATATTCACTCACTGCAGTCTAAACTGAACAGTACATGTGCATTGTTGCGAAGATTGAGAGATGCACTTTTGTAGATAGTATACGCAGTTCCTATTTTGCTTGTGTTCAGTCTCTTATAAGTTATGGGATTCTGTTTTGGGGTTCTTCTACTCATGCAATTAATATCTTTAGAACCCAAAAGCGTATTATCAGATGCATACTTAAAGTGCATCCTCGAGCTTCTTGTAAACCCTATTTTAATAAACTAGGCTTTTTAACTATGCCTAGTCTATATTTCTTGGCCTTGGTAATGTTTGTGAAGAAAAATCCCCATTGTTTCACTGTAAACTCCGATTTTTATTCCAACTCAATGACAATTGTCACCAGAGGCAGGAGTGATCTTAGTATTCCTTCTCATAATTCAACGTTCTTTGAGAGAGGACCTTATTACCGTGCTGTCAAGGCTTATAAATTCTTGCCACCTACCTTGTGTGAAATAGAGAACAAGGATAAATTTCGAAGGGTTGTGATACAGTTCTTGCAGGATAAGTGTTTTTACATTTTAAATTTTGATTATTGATCATAGACTGTTACTACATATTTTAATTGTGATGTCTGTTAATGATTTCATCACCACCTGTATTTTTGTATCATTTTAACTGTTTTTAACTATTTAACTAAATTTCTTAATGATCATAATCTGTTCAACTATTACTAGATATTTTAATTGTGATGTCTGTTAATGATTTTATCACCACCTGTATTTTTGTTTTATTTTAATTGTTTTTAACAAATGAAATGATTATAAATGAATGCAAATTTAAACTATTTTTATTTATTCTGTAGTGACGTTTCTTTGTCGTTGTAACAATGATTTGTGGAAATAAAGGATATTATTATTATTATTATTAAGTATTCCACCGCGCTTGTGGCGGCTTCGGTTGTATCGGCAAGCGTCGATCTCCGGAGTTAAGTAGTGGAATGCGCGCCCATAATTTGGATGGGTGACCGGCACCAGCGGTGTTTTGGGCAACGGCACACGGTGTTCTGCTCGGGGATGCGGACTGAGCAACAACCATCCAAGTTATGGAATGAATGGTGTGTGAATGGGAAGGAGTAGGGGTCAAGGTACAATAAGCCTTCAGGCTGCAGTGCACCACCTAGGGGGCGGTCGTCGGACCTGGGTGGGATGACCCCGAAAGGGTGAAAAAAAAAAAATTATTCCACCGAATACCAAACACACAAATGTATTCGAATACCGGCAAAATGCCTTGAGAATACTATTCAGAATACTGAGTATTCGAATATGACCCAACTCTGTTAGGGATACCATTTCATATTTGGTAACTTTCCTCTACTGTTTAAAAAATTTATGTATCGCGAGTTGTGAGTTATTAGGACAATGCAGGGAGGGGGAGGGTATAATTTTATTTATAAATACATACGTTGTGATTTTGGCCTTTGGAACCCATGTAGTCTTTTAAGTGGAATGTAAATTATAGCGTGATACCAAGTACATAAAATGACCCATTAAATAAAACTGTGTAAATTTTTACAGCTCGACAAACGACAAGTTACCATGATCCATCCAAGTTCAAGCATTCATGGGCAACTGCCAGCCTTTGTTATCTACACCGAAGTAGTACAAACCACCAAATGCTACCTCAGAAGTTTGACCACCATCGAAGGTGAATGGTTGAACGAAATTGCGCCGGACTATGTGAAAAAACACAATTTCAGATTGAACAGAGATAGTTGATGTTCTTTTAAGGATAAATGGTGTAGAGACGATAAAGTTGAAATTATTTCGTTTGGTGTACAGTTATACGATGATATGTATTGGATACTGATGGAGTTTTGGAAACATAACTGTTTGAACATTGTTTTATGATATGTGTATATGGAGTCAAGTATATACAGGGTGGCCCACTATATTCGACACGGTCTTTAGCTGAATAACCATGGGGTTTTTAAAAAGTAAATACTGGAACATATACAGGTCGGATAAGACCACAGTATAAAATTATTTTAGTCTATACAGGGTGTCTGAAAAAAGTGTGACGTATCAAAGTTATTTTTTTAAATGGAACACCCTATATTTTATGACGGTTTTAGATTCTACTTTAAAAAATAACTCAAGTTTGTTTATAGTACTAAGTGTCTAATTTTATTCGTTTTTGTGATATTTGTTTTTTTTTTAATGCAGAGGTAAAATTAAATTGATTTTACTTTAACACTTTTAACACTTTAAACTTTAAAAAGTGTAAGAAGATTAGAAAAAGTCTGCCATATCATATGTAGGTCAAATCAAGATCAAATATTGTACAGGGTGATCAAAAATTATTTAAATTTTTCAGAAAATCAAATAGCCACATTTCTCTTATTTTAAATGCAACACCATGTATTTTTACGTCACATGATGACAAGTAAAATACTCTTTCAAATGGTGTATAGGTTGCCTATACCTATCTTTTGTGCTTTTTTAGTAAAATCTGTTTTTACAAATTTTTAGTCCAAATGTTTATTTAAATTAAAATTGGCTGTGACGTAGCAGCCATTAATATTTTTCTTAAGAAAATAACAACGACCATTTATTGATTACTAGTGTTTTAGTCAGTTTAAAAGAAATTTCAATGATTTTAAATAAAAACCCTTCTTCTACAACAACAAGATGATATAATACTGGTAGGATGTGAAAAAATGGTTTACTTTAGTCTAGAGTTAATCCTGCAAAATATTCCAGGAGAAACCATCTGATAACCTTAATAGTTGCTTTAAAAAATTTGACACAGTAATTATGGATAATGGAAGAAACGACTTATAGGTCACAGAATGTCGTCATAACTGACCAGAGGCGTTATTAGGATTGTTTAAAAACACAAGTTTTATCATTACCACATTCAGCTGAAATAAGTGTTATTGGAAGTTGCATTATAAGCAACTAAATAAATTTTTTTCTGTGAATTTTAAAAATAGTGGCAGATAATACAAATTCTTTTAATTTTGTGCTTTTTTCCAACAAATTTACATTTTGCAATAACGGCTTAGTAAGTAGGCATAGCTATATCACAGCCTACTTACATTTAAATAGACATTTGGAATAAAAATATGTTAAAACGGAAGTTACTTAAAAAGTATAAAAGATAGGTATAGGCAACCTATACACCATTTGAAAGAGCATTTGGTTTGTCATCATGTGGTGTAAAAATACAGGGTGTTCCATTTAAAATAAGAGAGATATTGCAATTTGACTTTCTCAAAAATTGAAATTATTTTTTGATCACCATGTATAATCTATGATCTCGATATGACCTACGTTTGATAAGGCAGACTTTTCCTAATCTTATAACAAAATTTAAAGTTTAAGGAGTTTATATTGTTAAAATAAAATTAATTTAATTGCACCCCTGCATTTTGAAGAAAAAATCAAATATCACAAAAACGAATAAAATTAGACACTTGGTACTATTAACAAACCAGCTACAGACCGTGTCGAATATGGTGGGCCACCCTGTATTATGCAATGGGTTTTTCTCTAAAACTTAACATATTTTTTTCAAGATCTTGTTGTTTCTAAGAAGCAACAACTTGGTATTTAAAGACTAGGCTTTTAAATAAGATAATTTACACAATAAAATTTTGACTAGAAATAAGCTACTCAAAATGAATATAGAGACACAACTTTAAAATCAAATAAATTAAAAAAAATTGATGTTTTGCAGAAATATTTATACCGGGTGCCCACGATGTCACTTTCCGGCTGCCATTTTTTTATTTCTTTATCGATACTGACGAAATTTGCTAGGGTTATTAGACTAACGAAAAGTCATTTTTAGGTGTATACGATAGGCTTTTACGACTTCAGGTTTTACCGGAAATGTCTGAAACTTTTGATTTTTTCAATATGAAAATATGGCCATTTATAATAGTGTCTCCTTTTTCATTTTGAGTACTTTATATTGCTAAAGTTCGTTATCTAGTTTTATGGAATTTTATTCTAAAAAAGATTTCTAGTTTACTTGTTTATGACCAAATGATCCTGCATTACTTACACTGTATACCGGTATCAGTGTTTCTGTCCCTAGTAATAATATATCCTCAAATATTTTTAGATAAATAAATAAAAATATTGCGAGAACACGTATGACGTACTTAAGAAAATTTGTGTAAATTTTCCCGAGTTCTGTATACATACAATAGGAGGGGATTCTATTGATAGGACATTCTAGAAATATGTGTTCTAGGTTTTCCACCTGTCCACATTCACCCAGTGGACTGTCCTTAATGTTAATTTTATGTAAGTGTTCGCCCGTCAAGCAATGACCCGTTCGCATTCTTATTATTGTCGTTAGGGTTTTACGGCTTTTATACTCTATTTTGTCAAACCATTTTCTTGTTGGAAATACATTTTCTATATATCTATATTTGTGTCCTTTGGTTTTAAGCGAGTTCTTCCACCATTCATTATGGGTTTTTAATATTTTATTCTTTAATAGTGGAGTGATTTCGTGTATATCCATATCTATCTTTAGGGGTATGTTGAAGTCTCTACCTATTTTTGCCAGTTTGTCTGCCATCTCATTACCTGGAATTTGTTCATGTCCTGGAGCCCAAGCTAGGTTTATTACTATGTTGTTTTCTTCCGCCAATGTGATCAGTCTCCTTGTTGATAAAGTTAGGTAGTCGTTATTGGGGTTCATTCTGGTTCTCTTCAATTTATTGATTGCGCTCGAAGAGTCTGATATTATTAGAGCTTTTTGTATATTTCTTTTCAGAACGATCTTGATTGCCTCATGTATCGCAATTATTTCCGCTGTACATATACATACCTCATGTGGAAGTCTGGATGAGAAGTTATATTTCATGTCTGGGATATGTATCCCAAAACCTGTTCTAGATTTATTTTTGAGGCATCCGTGTAAATTATTGTAAACTGCGCTGTTTTAAAATTTTGTAAATTCTTATTTAGGATTATTTTGTTGTCTAAATTTTCCTTTTTAAGTTCTAGGTCTATTGTTTTAATGTTTTTTATTTGGGATTTCATGCTGACTTCAAAAATAGGGTAATTCTTCTTTGGATTTATGTTGTTCATATAGGGGATGGATTCTACCAAAGCTTGAGCCAAATATGTGGTTTCCTTATTTTTCCAGTATGCTACATTTCTTGCAGCCTGTCTTCTTATTTGATTGGTAATATTTATGAGTGGGTGTTTTAATATGCATAGGATTTTAGCCATGAATTTGACTGCCAGTATTTTTCTTCTAAATTCCAGGTTGAGATCTGCTGCTTCTGCTAATAACACATTCGTGGGGGTTGATTTCATACATCCCAAGGCTAGTCTTAAGCCTTGGAATTGTAATTTATTTAGTTGTTCTTTGTTTTTTTAATGTTCGGGTTAAAGAATATTGAGCCATAGTCTATATGTGATTTGATTAAGGCATTGTATATACTTATTAGTGTTTTAGGATCTGCTCCCACCACACTCTACAAAAGGTTCTTATTATATTAATATTTTTTGTACTTTTTGGGAAATATAGTTAATATGTTTATTCCATTTAAGGTTCTTCTGTAAAATGAGGCCCAGGTATTTTGTTTCATCTTTGAAGTGAATTAGCTTATTTTGTACATTAATTGCTGTTATATCTGTTTGTTTGGTGTTTTTTGTAAATAGGATTGCTTCACATTTATCTAGGGATAGTTGTAGTTTATGTTGGTCTAACCATTCAATTAGTGTCTCTAGACCTGTTTGTATCGTTCTTCTCATTTCATTGATATCCTTACCTTCTATGAACATAACCAGATCGTCGGCGTATCCAATAATTTTTAATGGTTGTTTCAAAATTTGAAATATATCTTTTATATATATGTTAAATAGCAAGGGGCTCAAAGGTGAGCCTTGTGGTAGTCCTGAATTTGCCACTTTTGGTCCCAAAAAGACACCCTCCTCATTTCTGGAGAAAATTTGTCTATTTTGTAATATTTTAAGTATTAGGTTGCAGATTTTGGTAGATTTGGTTAGGGTTCTTACTTTTTCGTATAGTAATGGTATGTCGACATGATCATAAGCTGATTTTATATCCAGGAATATTGCTATTACTGACATATTATTTCCAAATGCTAAATTTATGTGAGAGGTCAGAAGTGCTAAGGCGTTATAAGTACCCTGTCCCTTTCTGAATCCTGTTTGATACCAAGAAAAGTGTAAATTATTTTCCATCTCCCACTCCAGCCTATTTTTAATCATAATTTCCAGTATTTTGAGAATAATAGATGATAGTACAATTGCCCTATAGCCGTTTTCATCGTTTGGATCCTTATTCTGTTTTAACAGGCATATAATATTGTATTGTTTTCAACTATCTGGAATTTGTTCACCTTCTAAACACTTGTTGTAGATAATGAGTAAAATCTGTTTAATTTTGTTGGGGGATCTTTTTATCATTTCATATGTAACCTCGTCCATTCCTGGGGCTGAGCCTTTCTTTTTCCAAGCTTAACAGGAGTTCTTCCATAGAAAAATATGGTGTTTCCTCTTGTACAGGTATCAGTGGTGTGAAGTTTGGGTCTATTGTGTTGGTTGCTATTTTTCTATGATTTTTTCCCTTGTAATGTCGAGTATTTTATTGTTTCTGACTTTGGAATTGTTGCCTCAAAGGCTTTAACTTTATTCCATATGTAGCTGGGGTCTGAATTCCTATTTAATGTGTTACAGAATTGAACGAATTTTTGTTTTTAATGATATTACTAATTTTTACTGGTGCGTCCATATTGTCCGTTAATTCCTCGATACTGAACGATTTGTCTATATTTCTTACTACCCCTTTGCATGTAACATAATTTTGTGGAATAAAGATTTTATAACCTTTATCCAACAGTTGTTTGTTTTTGGTAAAGTTGTTGGCACCTATATAATTGTTAAATTCGATAGCTAGTCTATTAACACCTTTATTAGTGATGTTCTTGATATGGTCTAGTTGTAGGTTGAATATTTCTTTGGCAATTTTTAAATCTGACATTTTCCCTATATTGTTGTCGCTTTTTTCGGTCGATTCAATATAAGCTATATAAGGACCCGGGTCATTGCTTGCATAAGATTTATCTAACTTTATATTATTAGCCGTATTATCTGTGTTTTTCGGATTATCTATTGTATTTTTCTTTTTCAAACTCGGAATTCCAATCGTTTGTTGTCGAACCGGGGTTCTGCGTGTTATTAGTCTTAATTTTTTTGGTGGATGACCTTGAATAGGATCCCCGATGACTATGTTATTTATTTCGTCTATTGAGAGTTTTTTTAACCCCTGCGGGGTCCCCGGGGTCAGGGGTTCATTCATATTTCAATAAGTTAAATCAGGTAAAAGATCTTACAATTCCTTTAATTTTGTAATTACTAGTACTATAATTAAAAACAATAACTTGGAAAGGACTCACCAACGTGTAGGATGAGGTTCTAAAACACAGTTTTAGTAGGAGAAAAAAAAAGGGGTGCCGGTGTTTGTATTTTGCCAAGGCTTTTAAGTGCGCATGTTCGTCCACCCACTGCGCGCGGTCGTAAAAATCCGAAAAATGCTTCTTGCCACTGCGGATCTAAATGTAGGTTATCTATGGATGCCCCTTGTTTTATTTTAACAATACATTTAGATAACATTCAGTTTCAACTTGGCACACCCTGTAGGATTGTCTCAAAAATCTAAACTTAAGAAGTTTATTGTAAGGTGAAAAACAGAAATTAAAATATTAGAACTTGAATTGTTAATTTTCATTGTATTGTTTTAATAAATATAAATATGGTTGTATGGGCACAGTTTTTGAGTATAATTTAGACCACCCTGTAAATACTTGGCGGGCCGGCAAACTTCAAAACAATTGTATCTTCTAGAGGTATGGATTTTGACAAAAAAACTCAAATTTTCACTTATTATGCTTCTAAAATATATTGCAAGTAAAATAATATAGTGTGATTTTTAAAAATTTCCAATGGCGTATTTTTAAACAGTTCTTAACCAATATGTGCTACAATCTAAAACAATTTCACCAATGCCGGTTTTCAGTTGTAATTAGGACGAGGCCCTTTTTCTTATATTTAATTATTATTAATTAAGGTTTTATTAGGTATAATTACATTCTATTAAAGTTTTGTCTAATATGCAGTTTTATGTGTCTTTTGTATTTTAATGTTAAAAAACTATGTTACCCCTTATTTTTATTTAATTTATCATTTATTATATTGGTGATTAACTATAGAATTGACTGCCATCGTTAGGGTAACCTCTTTGACTTACTGGTTTTATTACATTTTTGTTGTATACAGGGTATCCGGAAAGTCAGAGATAATATTTATAAGGGCGAGTGGACCAAGTGATGAGCAACCAAAAAAAAAAAAACGTAAAATGATCCTGGTAAAAAATCAGTCATTTTCGACACAATTTTGATCACCTTGTATACCATATGACGATTTTTATTTACTGTTCTGCCGAAGAATAACTTTTTTTTTTTTAAATAATAAAAATATATATATTTTTTTAATTAAAAATAAAAAAGTTTACAGGTATAGTTAAGTGCTTTCCTGGACACATTGTAGATTTTTAGGGAGAACTTTTAGTTTAGTTGATCTTTGATCAATTATATGGCTCTTCAGTACTGCAAAGCTAATATAACAATTAAAAAAAAAATCTTCAGGTGTGACAATTAAAAGTATGATCAAGAAGGACGATTTTGACGAATTTTAAGTCTTAAAAACCATTGGATTTTCACTAAGGTCATTTATGTTTTTAAAATGGTTATCGGTTGCACGAAAGCAGACCTGTTAGTATTATTATTGACTTTCCGGACACCCTGTATAACTGTAACTGCAGAATGTTGAGATGATGATGAAAAAATGTTAAAAAGAAATGATTTAATGTTTTGCATCAGTGAGAATAGACATTTTTAAGTTTTTATTTTGTGACTTTATGGAGAGAATTTAAAGATAAGTAAGTGCCAAAATGTAAATAGGTTCTTATATTGTTTTGTTTATTTTTTTAATAAATATTTTTAAAAAATAATTGTGTCTTACTTTGGGTTTTTTGTAAAAACTTTGGTATTTTGTTTTGACTTTTACATTGGATACGGCCAAGAAGATAAATTTAAAAGGTGAAAATAAATAAAACTTTACTAGAAAAACACAGTTATTTTTTTCTGCGGCTACCATGAAAATTTAGAATTTTACTTTAGTGCAATTAATTTGATAATTATAATTGTTTTTAATTTTATATTATTATGTTTCAAAAATGCCGGTGTATCAAAATAAGTATGCACTAATTTACAAACTGAAATTTTCAACGCTATCGATGGGAAAAAAATTTAAAAAAGGTTTGTACATAAGCAAGTATGAATATTTAAAACTTATTAACGCTTTTATTAACTTGGGTTGTAACTATCTATCTGGCTGCCTATGTAACGGAATCTTTGAGCCTAATTTTAACCAACTTCCAGCTATTCGATTTCTTTGAAACTTTGCACACATATTAAGGACCCATGACAATGCAATAATCTGCAAACACTATCCCTTTATCTTTTTTTAATCGCCAGGAAAAAAATTCCATTATATTATAAAAACAACACCTAGGATGCCATCTGTTGGAAAAATTTCAAACTTTGCTATTAAATGAAGAAGAAATTTTTTAGTGGATTGCAAAATGTTGGCAACGGTCCAAACATTGCCTGGATTGCCATCTGTTGGCAAAATTTGAAACTTTGCTACTTAATGAAGAAGAAATTTTTTAGTGAGTTGCAATCTTTTTGCAAATTTTAAAATTTGCTACCATTGTCATTTCATAGGTGGCTGGTTATTTTCTTTTTGCTGCTTAATTAAATAGTATGTTCTAATTTACTGTTATATTAAGAATTTTGTGCAATATAACGAACTAAAAAATGAAAAATAATTAATAGTTTAAAAAAACTAAAAAAACACGCTTTTATATGCAACCGAACTAAAAATTAAAAAATAATTTTTCATTAAAAAAAATATTTTCACTTCATAGTAAAAAGCGTGGGGTGCATTTTACTATTTTTTCATAACTTTTCCATCATAGATATTGGCAAATATAATAATTATAACATTTAATATATTAAGCACCCCACGCTTTTTACTATGTAGTGAAAATATTTTTTAATGAAAAATTATTTTTTAATTTTTAGTTCGGTTGCATATAAAAGCGTGTTTTTAGTTTTTTTAAACTATTAATTATTTTAAATAATAATTTGCGATATTACTAAAAATACAAAGTACTTTACTTTTGAGTAAAAATCAAATTGTTTTTAAACCTTGCAGATAACTGATACAATTTGATATTTTATGTTTTACCCATCTATTATTGATCTGTAATACCTTAGAAACGGAATATGTTAGGGTAGCAATAATACCTGCTATCACACCTAGGGCATTATAAGCGGGCATTATCATAATGCCCGCTTATAATCTCGAATGCACTAATATGGAAATTTTATTGCTTATCCAATTTTATTTCTCTCTCGCAATAAAGATCAAGTTTATACAAACATATGTATTAAAATAAAATCAATAACTTATCAGTTCCTGAAAATATGCCATTAAAACGGTTTCGGTTATTTGAAGAATTGCGTTCGCATCATACCAAATATGCCATACTCCCCGATCATACTGTTGCCTTGATTTAACTGGCAAAAGATCTTCAGTCGCTTTTATGGCCTTTTCTCTCATATATTGTGGAATTTCTTTCATTTTGAGCAAATCGTTAAATAAAAAATGCCGACTGACTAAGTGATAGAAACATCAAAGTCAAACTTAACACCAGTCATTATCTACTTACGTATACAGGTACAGGTGCAACTTATTTTTATATTGCGAATAAATAATGTAATTAGTCATTGAAAAACTCTTTTTGGGTAAAACATAAAGCATTGTATGCACCACGGGCTTTACTGGACTATAATGCCCATCAGGTCGAAATCTAGCCCTCGGGCTATTTCGACCTTCAGGGTATTATAGTCCTAGTAACGCCCTTGATACATAAATAGCTATTATCCAACACTTACATATAATATCTACATAATTGATCAGATTTTGAGGATATAAAGTGTACTATAAGTCACTAGTGAGCTAAAAGTAACCTTTAGCTCACTAGTGAATTATAGACAATACAAAATTTTGTTGCTGGTGTTGACAATGACAAGTAACAAATAATGGATGACGTTTTCAAATTATTTTCGATATTAAAAACGATTTATACGAAAGTGTTGGATAAAATTTTGTATTAGACACGTGAGTTATTACATATAAGTCACTTAAGAAAATTACCTCTCTCGCCCTTCGGGCTCGAGAGTTAAACTTTCTTGCGTGACTTATATGTAATATAACTCACTTATCTAATAAATAACTATTATGGTTGCCTTTTAGATTTTGGACCAAGCAGAAATTTTTATAAATCATTTTTTTTCGTAAAAAAAGATTTTCATATGAAACCAACTTAGACACACTGTATATATAATTTATAATTGCGGTAAAGGACTCAATCATGGGTAGTTTTACGAAAAAGTTCATAAAACATATAGGTCCCGAAATGCATTATTAATAAGTTCCAAGTGAAGCTATCTACATTACGCGTCTACTTATAGAATTGCGAGTTTTAGAAAGTACAAGTAAAAAACAACAAGTAGTTTTTAAAGATGGACGAAAGTGAAACGACTGTTTTAGCTGCTTTTATAACAATCAGTTGTTGTTATATTTTTATTAAAAAATAGAAAAAAGAAGTGCATCAGTTTCCGTTTGTTCTCGGTAGTGTTAAGACGTTGGAAGGGAGCTTATACCGGGCTCTCACGTGGAATTGTGCATGGAGGATCTAGAAGACGTTCTGGTGCCCCGAGGAAGATAGGAAACTCACTGCTAAATTGAAAAGACATCTTTTTCTGGAGCTAGGCGCTGTGAGTGAAGATTCCTATTACCTGATGTTTTTCTGTTTGGCGTAATGCACGAGGTATTCTTCAATGGCGGAGAATGGAGGCGGGCGCTGCGGGTGACGTCAGTACTGAAAGAAACCGGTTATGCGCGATACCAGTAGCACCTCTTGGGAAGATGGCAGCAATTTATGCATTTCATAGCTTCGTTTTTGACACGTGCTAGGAACTTCTGGGAGCTACAAAGATCGACTATCCAGAAGTTCCAACGACAAAGTCCTGGAAAACTTATAAGCGACTCGCTTATATGATCGGAAGGGAGAGAGTTGGCGATTCACTAGCATGAAAGCCATAAACAAGCAAGCAAGCAAAGAAGTGCATACGTAGAAGGTGGTGGGTTACATCATTTAACAATAGTAAAGATAGGTAGGTATTTTTCTTTTTGTATATAAAGTGGGGCTGCTACCTGCGCCACTCGACTAGCGCCAGCTCTTTTGCATATGGAAACGTGTTGGATCGTTTGGCGCCAGTTGTCTTGCGGCACAAAGCAATCAGTAAAAGTTTAAGACCGGTGTACTCATTGGTGTATTTGGTGCGTCAAATAACGGTCAGTCTAGTTTTTGCCAATACTAAAATAATAGCACCATCAAATAGCTAGTACCCAATATAATACCACTATTGCTAATTACAACAGAAAAAGTTCGGAGTCCTCGAAAAAAAACATTTTAAGATACAACCACAGCTTAACAACGTGCGGCCTAACAATATTTGACCTAAAATATTAAAACGCAAATATTGATATAATATTTTAAAACAGTTATTAAATGTAATAAGTATTTAAAATATTTTCTAAGTTTCATACAAGGCCTAATATACTTTTAAAAGTATAATCACAATAAACAAAATTAATACCTACATTCATATGTAGGTATATGCTAATCACTAAAATATTTCTGTTTTTTTAACATATTTATATAAGATTAATCTTTTTTAAGCCTGTTATTTTAACAAAATATATATTTATTTTAAATTTTAATATACTAAATTTTAAATATGTTAACAAGAAAGCTATAAATACAAAAGAATATTACCTCTTTTATAAAATACGCCTACAGACTAGGAGGCTTAAAAAAACAAACAATGTTATTTCACCTGATAACCTAATGGCATTATCCGCACATTTGTATAACCAAATTTTAAAAGTTAGAAGACAATTTACAAGAAGTTGACTCTTTCACAAAACCACACGTTTTTTTTTAGTATAAATCATAAAAAAATATCTAAATTATTATAATTAAATAATATTTTAAAAAATTATTGTAAAAGAAGGTTGTGTATACGAGGTCTGCTTAAAAACAAATATTTAAAAAACTCCAGGAGATAATGATACGATGTTATATATATTTGTTATCGTAGTGACTAGGTATTATTCGGTAAAAAATATGCAAAGTGTTCCACAGGGAAAACTACAAGTTGGCATCGTAACTTTTTAACGCAACCCTGTATAAATAAATAAAAATCAAATACTTCCTATAGATTTTATGTAAAAGGTTTTACAAAAATGGTCTCTATGGTTTTTGCTATTTTTAACACGCTTTTTAACACGCTTTTATTAACTTGGGTTGTAACTATCTGGCTATGTAACGGAATCTTTGAGCCTAATTTTATTTTAACCAACTTCCAGCTATTCGATTTCTTTGAAACTTTGCACACGTATTAAGGAAACATGACAATGCAATAATCTGCAAACAGTATCCCGTTATCTTTTTTGGATCGCCAGGAAAAAAATTCCATTATATTATAAAAACAACACCTAGGTTGCCATCTGTTGGCAACATTTCAAACTTTGCTATTAAATAAAGAAGAAATTTTTTAGTGGGTTGCAATATATTGGCAACGGTCCAAACATTGCCTGGATTGCCATCTGTTGGCAAAATTTCAAACTTTGCTACTTAATGAAGAAGAAATTTTTAGTGAGTTGCAATCTGTTGAAAAAATTTTAAAATTTACCACTCTTGTTCATTAAAAAATTTTTCGCCATTTTGTCAAGAGTAGCAGAAACTAAAAAATGAAAAATAATTAATAGTTTAAAAAAATAAAAAAACACGCTTTTATATGCAACCGAACTAAAAATTAGAAAATAATTTTTCATTAAAAAAAAATATTGTCATTTCATAGTAAAAAGCGTGGGGTGATAAATATATTAAATGTTATAATTATTATATTTGCAAATATCTATGATGGAAAAGTTATGAAAAAATAGTAAAATGCACCCCACGCTTTTTACTATGAAATGACAATATTTTTTTAATGAAAAATTATTTTCTAATTTTTAGTTCGGTTGCATATAAAAGCGTGTTTTTTAGTTTTTTTAAACTATTAATTATTTGTATTAAAGGATATATGTATGTATACGCGGTACTTGCCAAGTACTTGGTAAGTAGCAAGTAATGTAGGTATACGACGACTCGGCAAGTTACTTGCACTTCCCAAGCTATAGCGGAAAACAATCACAAGTCAAAGGAGCCAAATACTTGACTTGGCAATTTATTTACCGGCGCTACATTACGCGTTACTTGGCAAGTCGAATTGAAAGGTCGCGGGGAATAACTATTAAAGTCCGATTGGTAAACTTAGAAAATATTTTAAATACTTATTACATTTAATAACTGTTTTAAAATATTATTGTAAAAGAAGTTATTTATACGGGGTACGTTCAAAAACAAATATTAAAATTCAAATATTTAACAAACAAGAGATAATGATACGATTGTATGTATATTTTTTTATTGTAGTGACAAAGGATAGTATTTAGTAAAAAATTTATAGGATTTTCCATAAGAAAAACATTAAGTTGGCATTGCAAATTTTTAACGCAACCCTGTATATAAAATCGAATACTTTCTGTAGTTTCTACGTAAAAAGTTGTACAAAAAATGTTCTCATGGCTTATCGCTATTTTTTGTAATAAGATAAAATCAACAACGTCAACTCTTTTTAAATATGCGAATATTTCGCATTACTGTTCACAGAACTAGCAAAAAGATATTTACAGGAAATTACAAAATTGTATGTTTGTTTTTCAGTAATGTTTATCATCAAGAAATGTCAAATTACTTGGTACTTAGATTACCCTTATCATTAGTGTTGTTTTAATAGAGAATTATTTAGTTAGAATTCAGTATTAATTGATATTTTGTGTGAATTACTGAAAAAAATTAAAAATAGTTATATATCTATTTAATTGGAATTGTTCGGATAAACAATTGTGTGCTTCTCTTTTAACGTAAGTACGCATAGCTTTTTAGGTAAAAGTAAATTACGTCTACTTAAAGGGAAAAAATAATGTACCTATCATGTAATAATGGAAAAGTAAAAATGATATCATCTATTTAGTCACCTAACCACATACAGGGTGGCCCACCATATTCGACACGGTCTGTAGCTGGATAACCATGGGGTTTTTAAAAAAGTAAATACAGGAACATATACAATTCGGATAAGACCACAGTATAAAATTATTTTAGTCTATACAGGGTGTCTCAAAAAAGTGTGACGTATCAAAGTTATATATTTTTTAATGGAACACCCTATATTTTATGACGGTTTTAGATTCTACTTTAAAAAATAACTCATGTTTGTTTATAGTACTAAGTGTCTAATTTTATTCGTTTTTGTGATATTTGATTTTTTTGAAAAATGCCGAGGTAAAATTAAATTGATTTTACTTTAACACTTTTAACACTTTAAACTTTAAAATGTGTAACAAGATTAGAAAAAGTCTGCCATATCATACGTAGGTCAAATCAAGATCAAATATTGTACAGGGTTATCAAAAAATAATTTCAATTTTTCAGAAAATCAAATAGCCATATCTCTCTTATTTTAAATGGAACACCCTGTATTTTTGTACGTCACATGATGACAAATAAAATACTCTTTGAATGTTGTATAGGTTGCCTATACCTATCTTTTTGTGCTTTTTAGTAAAATCTGTTTTTACAAATTTTTAGTCCAAATGGTTATTTAAATTAAAGTTGGCTGTGACATAGCAGGCAGCCAAAAATATTTTTCTTAAGAAAATAACAACGACCATTTATTGATTACTAGTGTTTTAGTTAGTTTAAAAGAAATTTCAATGATTTTAAATAAAAACCCTTCTTCTACAACAACAAGATGATATAATACTGGTAGGATGTAAAAAAAATGGTTTACTTTAGTCTAGAGTTAATCCTGAAAAATATTCCAGGAGAAACCATCTGATAACCTTAATAGTTGCTTTAAAAAATTTGGCACAGTGATTATGGATAATGGAAGAAACGAGTTATAGGTCACAGAATGTCGTCATAACTGACCAGAGGCGTTAGTAGGATTGTTTAAAAACATAAGTTTTATCATTACCACATTCAGCTGAAATAAGTGTTATTGGAAGTAGCATTATAAGCAACTAATTAATTTTTTTTCTGAAATTTTAAAATTAGTGGCAGATAATACAAAATCTTTTAATTTTGTGCTTTTTTCCAACAAATTTACATTTTGCAATAACGGCTTAGTAAATAGGCATAGCTATATCACAGCCTACTTACATTTAAATAGACATTTGGAATATAAATATGTTAAAACGGAATTTACTTAAAAAGTATAAAAGATAGGTATAGGCAACCTATACACCATTTGAAAAGAGTATTTGGTTTGTCATCATGTGGTGTAAAAAAATACAGGGTGTTCCATTTAAAATAAGAGAGATATTGCTATTTAACTTTCTAAAAAATTGAAATTATTTTTGATCACCCTGTATAATCTATGATCTCGATATGACCTACGTATGATAAGGCAGACTTTTCCTAATCTTGTAACAAATTTTAAGTTTAAGGAGTTTATATTGTTAAAATAAAATTAATTTAATTGCACCTCTGCATTTTGAAAAAAAAACAAATATCACAAAAACGAATAAAATTAGACACTTGGTACTATTAACAAACTTAAATAATTTTTTATGTAGAATCTAAAACCGTCATAAAATATAGGGTGTTCCATTAAAAAAAATATAACTTTGATACGTCACACTTTTTTGAGACATCCTGTATAGAGTAAAATAATTTTATACTATAGCCTTATCCAATCTGTATATGTTCCAGTATTTACTTTTTTAAAAACCCCATGGTTATCCAGCTACAGACCGTGTCGAATATGGTGGGCCACCCTGTATTAACCTTTTAGATGGGGCCAGCACCAGCAATAGGAATAGATTTAGGAACAACATTTTCCAGTGCTGCAGTTTATAGAAATGGAAAATCAGAAGTTATACCCAACAAAGAAGGTCACAGATCAACACCATCTTTAATATTTTATCATCCAGACATCTTGGAAGTTTCTGTTGGTACCACCGCTAATGATCTGGGTCCACAGAAAATCGAAAATTTACTTTTTGGTGCGTCAACAAGTAATAAATTACGTAAAAGTCAATATTGTTATCCATCCTTATTATACACTAGCGGAAAAAATTCAAGAATAAAAAAAATACTAAATTTTTTTCACGTTTTTTAAGTGGCCGTATTTCGCTCAAAAATGATCGTACCTACTTAAATTTAAAAAAAATGTATTTAAAAGTTTGAAGTTTTTAGTTTTAAAATTCTGTAGTGAAACATTTTTTCAAGCAACGTGTACCGTACAATTCTAATGAATACAAAAAATTATTCTTTTTAAATTTTTTTGTCCAAAAACTTTTTTTTAACTTAAGCACTATATGAATCGGGTAACTTGGTCATTCAGCTTTAATTTTCTTTTTTTAAAAGTTTGATACGACCACTTCTCCCTGAGATATTATCTTTGAACGAAAAAAACCTTTTCGCCTTTAGTCATCAATATCTCAGCAACCACTGATTGAAAGTGAAGAAGGGTTCTAAAATAATGAATAAATTCCCTACAAAAAACCGGCTAAAATTTTTATTTTTTTATTTTTTACGTTAATTTGAATAATCAAGAAAAAGGGCTTTTGTGGCTTTTTGATAATCAGGCGCCAAATTAAAAATATAGAGAAAACCAGAAATGTTAAGTGTGCCTTTTACAATTCATTATTCCTACAAAAACCCCACAAAGTTTCGATTTAATCCACTAAGCCGTTTTTTTTTGTTTTATTCCATCGAATTTTTGAAAAAGAATTAAAATATATCGATTTTTACTTCAAATAATTATAATTTTTAACAAAATTTAAACAAATGTTTTTAATTTTTTTAATATAAATTTTTATTAATAAAAATCTTTAAATTTATGGGTACAAATTAAACAAAACTTTAAATATAAAAAATATACATTTTGAAGTCCATTAAAAAAGACATCATTTATAAAAAAGACTTTTATACATAGACTGCCATGTAAGTTTTTCAGGTAAACTATTTACCACATTTATCAATGAGACGCAACCATTGGCTTAGTTCTCGTCTGGCGTCTTGTTAAAGATTTTGATTTTATTGCATTAAAAATTGTGATCCTTCAATTCTTTTCGAAAGACTCGATCAAAAGAAAAACGACTAATTGTATTGTAAGTTAAAACTTTGTGATATTGTAAGCATATTGAACTGTAATAAGGCATATTTCATTATTGTTAGTTTTACTTAGGGGGTAAGGTATTTAATTTTGCAAGCCTGAGTTGCCCTGATAACTCCAAAACCTACTGCACCTGATCCTTTTGAAATTGACGTAAAAATAAAAATCATAGCTGATTTCTGTACATCATTTATCGAGGATTTTAAAACGCTTGTCGAGTTGTCTTGTGCAATCAGCGATTGCTATGATTTTGCATGATTAACAAATTAGCCGATTAATTTTACCACAAAATTGTGTTTTCCGCATCAAAGTGCTCGAACATTTTTAATGAAAATTAAATTTGGAATATGCAAAAACTTGACAGCATTACACTAAGAAAAGCTATTATTACTTAACAGAAATGAACTATTAATTATTTGATTTCCAGATGATACGTTTCAGCCAAACCAAGGTTCATGAAGGGCACCGGCAATTCAACTTTAAATTTCGACGACACGTCCGAACAATTGCTGCCATTGCCGTATTTTTTAATATTTTTTGGTAAAAATTTGATGAAACATTCTTCGAATGTCATACTTTAATGTACCATTGGTTGAGTAAATAAATTTTAACTGTGTCGTCAGAAAAAAAAATCACGAAAACATAGCTTTTTTGTACGATTTGACCTTGGCCCCCCTTAAAGTAATAATAACTTTTATTATATTGTGTAAGAGCAGAATAGTTCTTCATAATGTATAAAAGTTTTAATTTTCTTAAAATGTCAAATGAACTTTTTAATTTTATTCTGGAGAAAAGCTAAATAATATTTTGTTTAGAAATGGTCGTATTGAATTTTTAATAAAATAAAATTAAAGCTAGTGGTTAAGTTGTTTTTTAAGGTTTTGGACCAAAAAAATTCGAAAAAATTCAAAAAAAAAAAAATATTTTCCGTATTCATTAGAATTGCGCGGTACACGTTGCTTAAAAAATTCCCTTTATATTAATTTATACATATCTCTTCGTTGAAATAATTGACAGCTGCTTTTTTTTTGTTTCAGACGTTAAACGCCTAATTGGTAGAAAATTTGATGATGTCTACGTTCAAAAACTCATACAATCCGAAGAGTACAAATTTAAAATAATTAAGGGAGATGATGAAAAAGCGGAGATAGAATTGGTACACGATCAAGAAAAAGTTTGCAAAAGTCCTGAACAAGCAAGTTCAGAAATTTTAAAATATCTTAGAGAATCAGCAAGCGAATATTTGGGAGCAGAAGTTACTGAAGCTTTAATTTCAGTGCCGGCTCACTTTAGTAACGCTCAAAGGAAAGCAACACGGGCAGCTGCAGAACTAGCAGGTACAAGTTTATTTCATCTAAAAAAAATGGTAACAAATACATTTTAGAAAAAATTTGACGTGCTCCTGTAATATCTACCTCGTAAAATAATCTATAAAGTGTGGAAAAAAGTTATTTAGCTTGGTAAAGACTCACAAATCACAATTTACTATTTCTATATTATATGTATAGTGTGTCCCAGGATAGGTGTAACAAGAGAACAAATGGACCAAAATTTTTTGAATTTTATAACGAAATTTTAGGAAAAGTGGTCCGAAACTAATAAATACAAAATTTTTCTCCAATTGGTATTATACAGGGCAAGTTATAACTAAAAACATAAATAATACCCAGGAACTAGCTACTTTAATTTTTAAAGATATAACAGAATTGTATAGGTAAATGTTGTAAAAAATTCAACTTTATGTCAAGATTTAAGAGTTAAAGCATGACAATAAAAAAATGTAATTTGCAATTTTTTACATCACGCATTACACATAAATAATGGGTAAGAGGGACCAAAGAGGGTAAAAAATTTACAAAAATGTTTTTTACTTCAAGTCTTTAACTTTAAATTTAGACATAAAATTTAATTTAATTAATTACTTTAATTTAATTCTCTACAACATTTGCTTATAGAATTTTGTCCTATTTTCAAAAATAAAGGCACGTTACTCTTGGTTATTTTTCATATTTTTAGTTGTAACTTGCCCTGTATATTACCAATCGGAATAAAATTTTGTATTTATCAGTTTTGGATCATGCGACCAGTTTTCCCATATAGATGCGCTGTTTCAGAAGCGGAAAAGAAATCGTTGAAGCCCACAGTTCCAAAATTCCTTGATTTTATGGATTACCGAATATACACAAGCAAAATATACCTCTTCGTTCAATCGTTAGTGCAATTGACTCGCCCACATACAAAATAGGAAAATATTTAGCAACCATATTAAACAACTCTTATTTATTTATAAAAAAATCCAAACACTTTATAGACCGTTTGCAGACCATCAAATTAGACCCAGGAGCCCTTTTAGTCAGTTTTGACGTGGAGTCGCTGCCTGTACACAAATGATGCAGTAAACGATTCGAATTTTATTATCACAGATTTATTTCACCACAATAATCTGGATGTCTTACTTATCAATCTTAACTGAGTCTGCCTTACTTCCACTTATTTCATGTTTAAGGAATTTTGTATGAGCAGACCTCGGGTGGGAGCCATGAAATCACCATTGTCACCGGTGGTGGCTAATATCTTCATGGAGGTATTCGAAAAAAGTTTACAGCTCCTTTTAAACCAAAGATTTGGTTAAGGTACGTTGACGATACCTTCGTGGTCTGGCAACATGGTTTAGGAGGTCTGCCATCTTTTTTGGATTATTTAAATAATTAACATCCAAATATAAAATTTATGATGGAAATTGATGTACTTGTAGGCAGAAAAGACGACGGCACCATGAAATATACTGTGTATAGAAAACCCACCTACACCAACAGATATTTATATGACTGTTCACATCACCACCATTCACAAAAATAATCAATTATTAATTTATTACTTTATAGAGCACTATCCATTTGTGAAGAGAATAAATAAATAATTTATTAATGGACCAGCCACTTTTAACAGATTATAGAAATTACAATAATTAAATAAATAAATAATAACAAATCAGTGAGAAAGAGCACAAGTACAATTTAAAATATTAAATTAACAATAAGACACAACAGTTTAAAAAATAGATAAAAGTTTAAAATATTAAATGGGATCAACGATTATATTCCTACCTACACAAACCTTGTTCGACTTTCCGTTTAATAGTAGTCCAGCTATCGTGAAAAAAATCTAAATTAGCATCCCTACTTACATTATTAGCATTTATACAAAATCTTGTCAATGCAGATGATAACCCATAATTAGTATGATGGAATGGTACATGAAACATGTACATGTTTAAACATATTTCACCTAGCAAGTCACTACAGTTAATATTACAATTTAAAATCTTATACAACGTACAAATATCAATAAGCACGTATGCATCCCCATACGGTTCAACTGGACAGGCCCCGAACTTCCCACTTTGTTCGTTCTTTTATCTCTAGAGTTTCTAGAATGTGAAACCTGCTGCCCGCGGAGGTCTTTCCTTCCCCACCCAAATGTTTAAGTATTTAAGTCCCGTGTCAACAAACTCCCTCTTATCTCGCTTAAGACACCCACGGTACGTTAGTATTTAGGCTTCCAGCCTTCGTGGATTGTCCAAAGATAAAAAAAAGATGTACCTACTGAAAATAAGCAAATTATTCAGTCAACAATCGCTGAACACCAAAATTGTACCGGTCACAATATTAATGTAAAGGAAACTAACATTCTTGCGTCCCTCCAAGGTTTCTCTTCACTTCACTTTACTATTTTTTTTTGCGGTTGTTGCTTAAATTTACTAATTATTCTTCTCCAAACTAGTATTAGTTATTGTCAGTTATTTTAATTTTGCTAATTTATTTTTCTTTTTTTTTTTTAAAGGTTTAAATGTACTGAAACTTATTACTGAACCAGTAGCAGCTGCGATCCATTATGCTAAAAACAGACTTAATACTCATGGAAAACTTCTTGTTTTTGACTTTGGTGGTGGTACTTTGGACGTATCAATCATTGAAGTTGATGATCATAAGTTTAAAGTAAAAAGCGTTGAAGGAGATACTTTTCTTGGAGGGCGAGATTTTGATCAAATATTGCTACAACATTTTAAACATGCTATGATTCGTAGCTTTGGCAGTGACATTTTCAATGATAGACTGTTAAGAAGGGTTAAAAATAACTGTATTAATCTAAAAACAAAGTTATCCACCAAGGAAAAATATTCTTTTCCGATGGACTGCATAGGAGGAAATGAAGATCGCACCTTTACTTTTTCTTTATCGAGATTAGATTTTGAAAATTTTGGTGAAAGCTTATTTAAACGGGCCCTACATTTAGCAAAAACATGTATTAAAGAAGCGGGCATATCCAAAGAAAATATAGATGAAGTAGTACTGGTCGGAGGCTCTACAAGAATTCCAAAAGTCCGCGAAATGTTGAGTTCTTTTTTGGTAATCAGAAAATTCATACCGACTTGAATCCCGATGAGGCCGTTGCTCTTGGCGCTGCAATACAAGCCGCGCTTATAAAAGATAAATATCAAGAATTAGAAAAATATAAGATAACCGAAGTTACTCCGCTATCAATAGGAATAGCAGTTATTGATAATCTAATGAATGTTATCATAAAGAAAAACACATCGTTACCTTTTAAATCCAGACCCTTAACATTTGTAACAAGAGATAACGATCAAAAAGCTATTTTAATAGAAATTTTGGAAGGTGAAAGAAAAATTGCAAATTTAATAACTTTTTGGCATCGCTTACAATATCTAACTTGCCTCCTGGGAGAGCTGGCACAGTTAAAGTTGAGGAAATTTATTCTTTAAATGAAGATGGCATTTTAGAAGTAAAAGCAACTGTAAAAGGTACCGGTCAAAAAAATAATTTAGTTGTGACGATAGGAGAATTTCGGTTATGTGATTATAAAATAAGACATGCAATTGAGGACGCTGAAAGAAATAGACAAGAAGACGATATATTTGAAGAATTTGTCCTCTATAAACGTAAAGTAAGAGACGTGTACAACCACATAACTTATGACTTGGACAAAATAAGCTCAGATATTGATCGAAACTTTGTTAAACAAAAATGTGAAGAACTAAAAAATACCATAGAAAATCTGGAATACACACAATTAAATGATTTAAAAAAAGAATATGAAGCTTTTTAATTCCATTAAAGGAATAATAAAAAATCAAATTGATGTGATTTTTTTCTGACTAGACAGAAATTTAAATTTTAGGATCTGTAATTACAATAATATTATATTTAAATGAACTGTGAAAAGAAATTCAATATAGTGCTAAGTATCTTCTTCATGAATTTACGATTTATGACTTTAAAGTATTTTGTTGGCACTGTTTCTAATTGAATCTGCTGCTAATGGACAACGTGTTTTTTTTTTTTTTTTTTTTTTTTTTGATAAAAGAACAATATGTATCTGTTATGTCAAATACATATTGTAATAGAGTCAAGTTTTTTTAAAACTATTAAAAATATAGGCATGAATAAAGGGGACTCAACCTTTAAGTAGTAGAAGGTTTGAAAATAAAGTTGTACAAGTTCTTATCAACACAGAGCGGAAAAAATAGGGTCATGAGTCAGCTAGTCCGTCCCTGAACCTGGGAATAATTTACAACACTTTTTGATATTAAGTTGATAAAAATTTTATTTAGATTATATTATAATAAAATAATTGGTGGTTTAATAATTATTTTCAAAAAACTTGATTTCATTGGAGCTCCCCAAAAGGGGATATTTCCGAACATATGGCCTATACGAAAATGGTTCATAAAAACTTGGTTTTTTAATATTCGAAAGATATCTCGCATTTCCCAAATACCCTATATTACATTCCAACAAAAAAGTATTTGATTTCTTCATTGAAGAACCACCAAGCAATAAGAGAACCACATTTTTTTTTATCTTCTTATTTTTTAAATTATTTATTATTTACAAAAAGTATATAAAAATCACATTTAAAAAAATAAATTTCTACAATATTTTAAAGACGCGTCTAAAACCTTCTTTGTGGTTGGCTAGGTTCGGGCTGTTGAGGATGGGCCGCAATATATTCCAAAGCCTTCTGGATGGCAATTGGAATTGGTGGTGGGGTGGGGAGGGCATTTCCAGATGGTTGGTAACCGTTTTCGTCAGCTATATAAGAGATCTGGATTTGTTCGTTTTCTGGGGTCAAGAATTGGAATGATCCAGAAACGGATTTGGCGGCTTGTTCGGGACCCTGGGGTTGGATTTGACCTTGTTCTTGGGCACTGATTCCATTATCAGTCTCATAACTAAAGAATAAAGGAAAAAAATTAACAAAAAACACGCAAATCAAAAAATTGTAGTAAAAGAACCTACATATTAAAAAAAAACTATAGCATTCTTTTGTTCTTTTTTTATATAAAAATGTGCAAAAAAACTGAATTTTAGTTTACTTCAAAGTTCCTAAATGTGGATTTGTTTTCTTGTTTTTGTTTTTTGAGGACTATTAAACTAAAAAAATGGTCGTTATGCGATGAAATTTTATATATTATTTTAATAAAAAGAAGTTCAAAATTTTAAACAAAAAAAAATATATGTTCCATTAACGTGTTTTCTGAGTTACTACTAAATTTCTGGGTGTGAAATATATAGAATAAGCTTGGATTCCTTTTTCGCGCCATAAAATATTTTTCGAACTTCACGAACTAAAGTGCTACTTTACTCCCTAGGGACTAAAGTAAAAAGTGACATTAGGCGAGTGTTGTGACATTATTTTGACATTTTGTTTTTTATAGACTGCCTTAATTTCTTATCTGTAATATTTTCTTGTAAGAACTAAGACAAAAGTGCAAAAATACATATAAACCTCTGGACTAAAGTGTCTTTTTATCCCTCGGCGAATTGTATCATTTCTTCGGTCGTGCTAGAACTTTTCAGCTTGGAATAAAAAGTTACACTTAAGTCCCTTGGTGTATAATATACTATTATATTATTTATTTTATTATGTATATTTTGTGTATATCCCTATATAATTAAACTCTCTTTGGGATAATAGGAAAAAATGTGCGTCGTACAGAGGGTGTTCGAAAAGTTAACGATCATACTGATAGTGGTAATGAAACAACCCATTTGCTTTCAGAAAAACATAACCTTTATAAAAAAACTGTGGTTTTTGAGAAATTAACACTTCAAATTTGTGAAAATCCTTCTCTTAACTCAGACTTTTATTCGTCACACCTAAAAAAAAATTATATTTTTAGATTTTGTTTTCAGTTTTGCAGCTCTGAAAAGCCACTTCATTGGCCAAATAGCAACATTAAACTAACAGTTCTTTTAAAAAATCTACAGTGTGTACACTGATGGACTTAACTGTGGGTAGACTGCGATTCAGCAGAGAAGAAGCCGCGAGGTCATGAGCTCTGTCTCATTTTTAAATTATTCTCCTTTTTCTTGTTTGCACACTATTTAAAAGACACGATTAGAACGAATAGTTAATTGCCGTCTTTATTTGTATGATGCCTATTACTCCTATGGCTTTTTCTCAGCTGAAATCTACTTTACCCGTAACTTTTTTGTTGTGTTTTTAATATTTCAAAAAATTAATCTTTATAAAAATGTTTCCTTTATCTGAAATAGCAAAAGTGGTAATAATAAGAGCCATATCATATACAGTGTGGTTTAAAATTGTGAAAATTTTATTGTGTGTCAATATCTCGAAAACCACTGATTTTTTACTAAGGTAATTTTAGGTTTACGGAAGCTTATGAGTTGTTCCACCAGCTCCTTTTAAATGATCGTTGCATTTTCGGGCACCTTGTATGTAAGTGTAGTTTTAAAAAATGTAGTATTAAAACAGATGAGGTATACTTACGCATATTGATAACTTCCTTCAGGAGAGATGTCTGACTCTAATCTTAGAACCTGAGCTTGTTTTGGATCACCACCAACAGCAGGTAAAGCGAAAGCAGTGGCCAAGATGGCAGCGAAAATTGTCTTGAAAAAAAAAAATTTATATAATTGCAATACTTTAAAATCTTTGCTTTTAATTGAGTTTTCCCAGTTAATAAATAAAAACCTTTAAAACCAAGATTCTACAGGGTATCCTTGGAAGTTGTTACCAAATGGGAAACTTTTTAATTATTTACCTAACGAAAAAGTCCTGCTTGATGAGAAAATAAATTTCCACAAAAATATTTGTTTCCAAATTAAAACAGAACGTATTTCCTTACTATAGTACGAAACTTTAAAGGGTGTTTTTTATGTCATTTTATGAAGAAAAGTTCCAACAAACATATGTCCGGATTTGCTTCGGTTCTGAGACATAGGACGTATTTTTTTTTTTGTTAAAGTTACATACACAACCTTTGTAAACACGTTTATTTTAAATTTTCCAAAAAGAGACGGTTTTTTAGATGACACTTTTCAATCACCATAAAATTTCTTTGTCTGCATCATCATACATACAGTTTAAATTGTATGTATCAATTTTTAAAATATCCACTTTTACTTTTATTACATGGTTTCTTCAGTGACCTTGGCTGGGTTAAACCCAAAGCTACACCCACATAATCTTATTGTTAATGATCATAAAAATGACCAGAATGCTATTACAATATAAATTATATAAAAAGTAAAATGGCAAATTCGTGCCGGTGCATCATTTACTTGCTCTCTAACTATTTTAATTTTTAAATTCTTGATCTCTCTTGTCATTATACAGGGTGTACAGTAACTCTACCGACAAACTTTAAAGGGAGACTCTACAATGACAAATATAAACAAAACTTTATATAAACATATATGATGAACTTCTTAGTTTTTTTTTAATAATTTGTATAACAATTTATAATTTGTGAAAAAATTGAAACACGTCTCCCATATATTAGAAGACATTTTTTAACATACAAAAAGTAGTAGAGGGTTATATCGCATTTTATTAGGTTTCACGGCTTCTGCTCCAAGGAATTATTCAGTACAGCTCCCCCGTTCCATAAAGCACCCCATATATTATATTACCAGTAAAAAGTTCCATCACATTAAGTAAATCTAACCTTAATACATTCGGAAAAATGGGCAGGCTAATCAAGTATTTAGGTAATTTTCAAAGTACCGCCATTTTGTAGCAGGTAAAGATACTGACTATATATTCTAGGGCTATAAGCAACTCGTCAGGAGCTGTAAAATAATGTGCCACACCCCCGTTTCAATTTATTTTTTCCAAGATGGCCTCTAGCAGTCATCTTGAAATTTTTATTTGTCAATTTCACTCTAGAATATAGTATTTATACATAAATTTTATCTTAAAGTTTACCGTTTTAAAATTGAGGTGGGGGCATTAAAGAAATGCACTGTATATTCCAACAGAGAATCTCAAGGTGCCGCACGTATGCATCCCTATACGGTCCAACTGGACAGGCCACGAACTTTCCACTTTGTTTGTTCTTTTATCCCTATAGAGTTCAAATATCTAACCTCCCTCAAGACACCTACGGTACTTTAGTATTTAGGCTTTCAGCCTTCGTAGAAGATAGTGAAAAATAGTACGACAATGCTTTTTCTTCGAATCAGTATAATTTTTAAAATACTCATTTACTTTGGAGTTACACAAGCAGCACGCTGACGTCATTAGGACGTCATTTTTAAGTCATTTTTGGTCATAGGACGTCATCAGACCGTAATTATGACGTCATTTTAACGTCATTTTAATGACGTCGTTGAAGTGACGTCTTTTCGACGTCATTTTTATCATACTAGCTCATAAAAATCTAACGACGTCATGTTTAGAAAACCCGTCAGAAAAATTTTGTGACATTAAATGATTCGTGTCAAAATTCAACCGAAATATAATATGACAGAAAAATAAGACTAATAATTTTCCAAAATTGAAATCGGAAAAAAATCTACCGATAGATGGCGCAATGGACAATAAACTACTACGTTTATTCAACATCTTCGCTTTTTATCGCCTACACCGTACCGATTAGACCAAAATAGTTTGAGACTGGTCTGCGGTTGGTAATCTAAATTAGCTTTAAAAGGAAAATCTTCGGCCAGTGTAAAAATGCATCTCCAGGTTGGACCGAGAGATGTGAACCTGCAGTGCAAGGAAATTGCAAGCAGTAAGGAGTTTTTCCTATTTCAATTTCTAAATAAAATATTTTAGCTTTAAAAAAAAAAGTATATTCGTCAATTTTTTGTCATCTTAAAGACGTCATTATCGGGACGTCTTTTGTCTATGACTTAGGGAGGTCAATTTAACGTCATTTTGCCGTCATCTTATGACGTCTTTGCTGACCAAATGAGACCAAAAATGACTAAAAGAGACGTCAATAAGACGTCAGCTTGCTGCTTGGGTAATTTGGTCCCTTAGTATTTTTCTGTACCACGAACGGTTTTCGTTTAAAAAATCAAAGCCATTTTAATGCATGGCTAAATCAATAAAATCCGATATGATGTTATATTGATTAAAAATAATTAATAGTTTAAAAACTAAAAACACGCTTTTATATGCAACCGAACTAAAAATTAGAAAATAATTTTTCATTAAAAAAAATATTGTCATTTCATAGTAAAAAGCGTGGGGTGCATTTTACTATTTTTTCATAACTTTTCCATCATGGATATTGGCAAATATAATAATTATAACATTTAACATATTTATCACCCCACGCTTTTTACTATGAAATGACAATATTTTTTTAATGAAAAATTATTTTCTAATTTTTAGTTCGGTTGCATATAAAAGCGTGTTTTTTAGTTTTTAAACTATTAATTATTTTTCATTTTTTAGTTTCTGCTACTCTTGACAAAATGGCGAAAATTTTTTTAATGAACAAGAGTGGCAAATTTTAAAATTTTTCCAACAGATTGCAACTCACTAAAAATTTCTTCTTCATTAAGTAGCAAAGTTTGAAATTTTGCCAACAGATGGCAATCCAGGCAATGTTTGGACCGTTGCCAATATATTGCAACCCACTAAAAAATTTCTTCTTCATTTAATAGCAAAGTTTGAAATGTTGCCAACATATGGCAACCTAGGTTTTATTTTTATAATATAATGGATTTTTTTTTCCTGGCGATCCAAAAAAGATAACGGGATACTTTTTGCAGATTATTGCATTGTCATGTTTCCTTAATACGTGTGCAAAGTTTCAAAGAAATCGAATAGCTGGAAGTTGGTTAAAATTAGGCTCAAAGATTCCGTTACATAGCCAGATAGTTACAACCCAAGTTAATAAAAGCGTGTTAACGGCATTTATTAACTGTTATTGTTCATAAAAATTGAACACCAATGGTGCAACTAACCCAATTGTGTAAAAGAACTTATTAATTTTTATTGTTCATAAAAATTGAACACCAATGGTGCAACTAACCAAATTGTGTAAAAACTAAAAAATTTCTTCTTCATTTAATAGCAAAGTTTGAAATTTTTCCAACAGATGGCATCCTAGGTGTTGTTTTTATAATATAATGGAATTTTTTTCCTGGCGATTAAAAAAAAGATAAAGGGATACTGTTTGCAGATTATTGCATTGTCATGGGTCCTTAATACGTGTGCAAAGTTTCAAAGAAATCGAATAGCTGGAAGTTGGTTAAAATTAGGCTCAAAGATTCCGTTACATAGCCAGATTGATAGATACATACAACCCAAGTTAATAAAAGCGTGTTAAAAGAAAGTAGGGCGTACAATTTTTTTCTCCAAAGAAAATTCAGTACAAATTTTGATCGAAGGCCAAAGGTTATTTTTTTTTAACTTTTGCAGCAAAAAAATTAATGTAATGGTTAAAAGGTTTGTGAAGTGGGTAAAACACTTAGTTTGAAATATCTGAAGTGGTTGAAAAGTTATGAGAAAATTGCATTTTTTATTAAAAACTTTAACACCCTGTATCTCAGAAAGAATGAATTTTTGAAAATAATTTTATTAAAAAAAAATCCTATTTTTTTGTGTTAGATGGAAAATTACAACTTAAAAAAAACCCTATATACTAATCACATAGTTTGCTTTATCAATCAATTAAAACTTGCAATACTGATGTATTGACTAATTTTTATTAAAAAAAAATGTTTCGCTTTAAAAAATAAATAAAAAAGACGTTTAGGACATATATTTATAGAAAGCTTTTTTCTTACTTGTTTATTGCAAAATCAACCCTTTAAGATGTCGGTAGAGTTACTGGACACCCTGTATGTTCGTGTTCGGTAGATAAAGTTTAAGTACCAGGTATCTAGTTATAAATATTTTAAAATTTTTATCGTTTAGAATGAATAAAAATAGTTTGTCAAGTTATTTCTGAACTTTCAAAAACAGTAATAAGGTTTTTATTATATTGTTTAGGATATGCAAGGTACGAAAAAATGTATGCTTTTTAAAAGAACACCATGTACATTGTGTTACCATTAAAAAGGCATTTTAAAGAGCTTTTAAAAAAACATAAATTAATATAACTACCTATCCTTAATAGTTTTACAAATATGACCCCAGCAATAATGTTTAATTTTCATTATATTTACAAAAGAAAGCTCATTACTTACAGATATTAGTTGAAATTTCAAAAACATTTTTAATTTTTCAAGTTTATTAAAAAATCTTTTTAATTATGATTCAATATACAGAATGTGTATGTGTATACAAAGTGTTATATATATATATTTTTTTTTTTTTTGATTTAAAATTCTCTAATTGATTTTTAGCCCATTCCCAGCAAACACTATTTGCCGGCAATGTACATTTTCATATTGGCATTGATGGTTAAGCATTGACAATTGGTGGCAATATTATGCCAACATCTTATACGCATTAAAAGTCAACCCTAAATAAACACTTAATGGCCAATAAATTCTACATGCAGGCGAATTGCCGGCAAGCATACAAAAATGGCGGCATACCAATCCTGATTAAATAAAGCACGCGATTTTGTTGCAGGCAAATAAATATTGGATTTTTGAAGGCAAACCTTCAACGCATATTCATACTTTTTAAACCATATTATTAACATTGGTATTTAACTAACATTAAAGCAATTTTTTGATCTGTTTTATTTATAATGGCAGCTAAACAACATTATTTTATGTTTTTGTACATAATTTAAAGGAAATGGTCTTTTTATAACATTTTATTGTTAAAAATCATGCAAATAAAAATTAGGTCAAACAAAATGTTTATCATGTATTTTGGAGCAAATAAAAATAAAATGATGGTAAAATTAGCTACGTTAATTTCGACCGAAGGTGATCGCTTTGTGCATTTGTTTTCTACGTGGTTTTCTAGCTTTTTAGTTTCTTTTTTAAAGAAAAGAGTTTTTAATAGACATAATTAAATGTATTCATTACCTAATACGTGTGCGTTGTGTGATTAATTGGTGATGGCTAGTCGAGAAGGCAAGATATTCAAGTAGACTGTTAGGAGCTGTAAACATTTTGTTTAAAACTTTATTAAAAGTTTTAAAGACGTGTTAATAAAAAATATTATATATATTTAATAGTTTTTTGACATACCGATAGATGGCGTAATGGACAATAAACTACTACGTTTCTGCAATATCTTCGCTTTTTATCGTCTAAACCGTACCCATTAGACAAAAATAATCCGAGAGCGGTCTGCGGTAGGTGATCTCACTTAGCTTTGAAAGAAATATCTTCGGCTAGTGTAAAAATCTGCATCTCCAAGTTGGACAGTGTTCCGAGAGATGGTACTTTGCATTGCAAGGAAATTGCATGCAGTAAGGAGTTTTTTCCTATTTTAATTTTCAAATAAAATATCGCATTATTTTAGCTTTTAAAAAAAGTATATGCGACAATTTTCGTCAATAAGACTTAGTTAATAATTAAATTATTTAGATAATAATCAATTGATGTATTTACACAGTAATTTTATTTAGAAAATAAATGATGAATTTTTATGTACATTTTATTTAAATTAAAAAAATAATTAAGCCCAGTAAGTATTTAACAATAAAATTGTGAAAATGATAAATATTCAGCATAACATTGCAATTAACATTTGAAATAGCCAAGTAATAATGATTATAGTTCTGACCATAATGGCGAATCAAGTAGTAAAACATTTTTAATATTGAGAAAAATTCAACATAATTAACCCATTCACCTTTGCAGTTGTTGTGAAAGTCCGGTCCGTCGCATCGTAAAGTTTAGAATCATCAAAATCGCGTGGCAAATTATTACACATATTACCATAACCGTAGTTTTTTTTTAATGTATTATTTACAAATAAAAAGTGAATCACTTGAGAAGAAGAATTTATCTCTTTCCACGACCGTTAAAAAAAATGCAGAGGTTTTAATCGTTAACATGAAGTTAATGTACTCTATTCTAGTACATTACATAAAGTGTTTAAAAAAAGTAGCTTTTTTTAACACTTCAAAGCTTTTTCACACTTTGAATTGGTGTTTTGTTTTAATGCCTACTACAAGAAACTTAAATATCAACTTATGCAATGTAACAGTAAACGCGACATCAACTATCTGAACCAAACGGTCAAGTTACCTTTGATTTCGTCATTAATTCTTTTAGTTCATGTGTCAATAGTTCTAAAAATTTGACAGTTTGTAATTAAATGTAATAGAAATTATTAAAAATTAATAGTATTATTGTATTTAGATGACTAAGAAATTAAAAGGAATTTATACCGTTTTAGTACTATTTCTACACAAAGTAAGTACGTACAATTTTTTAAAATTAAATAGTAAAAGCATAGTTATGAGAGAACAATTTATTGTCTTTTAAAAAACAAGACGCTTATAATTTTTTGTTGCAAGTTAATGGCTGTAAAAAAATTTAAATTAATAAGTTCAGATAAATAAAAAATGTATAAAATGGTATTTCGGGTAGTTTTAAGTATCACTTTATGCACTTATTACATAAATTCAGGGCCGTATTAAGTGTTTGAGGCGCCCTAGGCTAGAATTCCCGGAGCGCCTATTTTTCACCAAAAATTTTTTGAAGATCAAAAAAGGTCATTCTCTCCTTTTCGCGCCTAGAAAAATTAGTCACCAAAAACTTTTTAAAAACTCCCTGTCTAACGCCTATTACTCCCTGTCTGGCGCCTATATTTTTCATGGCGCCCTAGGCTGTAGCCTAGTCAGCCTAATGGATAATACGGCACTGCATAAATTACTATTAAAAACGTGTATTTGATGTAATAAAATCATTAAAAGTAGATAATCGCAAGGTGATAAATCTGGTCTGTAGGGTAGATAATCAAATCAAGTATATCGTTGGTTTAAAGGTAAAAGGCATTAAGTATATTCAGTTAAAAACATTGTTCTAATATTTTTAAGTTATTTATAGAAAAAGTTTTTGTAGAAAAATTTTATTTGTTACATTTAAAAGATCCTATAAATCTTCGTTGAAATATTATACATAAACAGGATAGTTTATATTTTCTTTTAATCATCATCACAAATTTTATATCCATCATCAAAGCTGCAATTTAAACTAATCTTATTTTTACTAAATTTCTCCTTCATTTGCACACAATTCCTAATTTAAAGCTAAAGTGGTACACAATACCTAATTTTTTTACCTTGTAAAACCCCTTTTTCTACGTATTTTACAATAATTTTTAATTAAATTGCATAGCTTCACTTTCAAAAGTTTTCACTAGGAGCAGGCTATGATGGCACCGTGTATACATGATTCTAATTGATAAAAGGTTTAAAATACATAGAAAAACGAGGTTTCAAAAGATAAAAATCAAATATTATGTGCCGCTTGAGCTTTAAATCAAGAATTCGGTGCAAAAGAGGGGAGATATAGTAAAAATAGGTTTAAATTAATTTTCGAATTTGATGATGGATATATTGAGAAAAAACTTTTTATCCGAAAAAAATTTCAGATTGGTGATCAGCGCCCCATAAAACTCCCGTATATCAAATTTCGCCAAAATCGGAGTTGCAGACACTTTCTAGAAAATTACCAAATAAATTTTATTTTCTTTAAATTTATATAGTTGCAGTATTTAATTGGGCCTTACAGTGGAGGTAATTAGTTGGTCATGTATAAAAACAAAAAAAAATCACTACAAAAAGACGAATTTCCTATGCCAAACGTAAACCCTTGATAAGTTGTTTTCAAATTCACTACAAATATTTTTAGGGGGTAAGCATGTGTCCTAGAATGCACCCCTCAAGCTACAAACATCATTAGTTAATAAAAAAATATATTTTAAACTGTGTGCATTAAATATCACAAAAATGTGCACGCCCCTGTTACTTCAGGCAGTATATTAATGGCTTGTCCTAAAAAAGTAACTACCCAATTTTAGGGGGATATTAAGGAGATTAAACACTAATGATGACCAAAATTTTAGGTGTACTGTTATTTTTTTAATTTAGCTACACTAGCGAATCGGCCACACACATTTAATCCCTTGCATTTTTGTGATACGACTTTTAAATAAAAGTGGATGAATATGTATGTAAAAAATTAAGAAAAACATTTTTTTTAACCGAATGCTTTTTTTAAGTTTAAATTTTGAGATAAAATTCAATTTTCTATAAAAGTTACTTAACAATTTTCTTTTTTAACACGCTTTTATTAACTTGGGTTGTAACTATCTATCTATCTATCAATCTATCCATCTGGCTGCCTATGTAACGGAATCTTTGAGCCTAATTTTAACCAACTTCCAGCTATTCGATTTCTTTGAAACTTTGCACACGTATTAAGGACCCATGACAATGCAATAATCTGCAAACAGTATCCCTTTATCTTTTTTTTAATCGCCAGGAAAAAAAAATTCCATTATATTATAAAAACAACACCTAGGATGCCATCTGTTGGAAAAATTTCAAACTTTGCTATTAAATGAGGAAGAAATTTTTTAGTGGATTGCAAAAGTGTTGACAACGGTCCAAACATTTCCTGGAGTGCCATCTGTTGGCAAAATTTGAAACTTTGCTACTTAATGAAGAAGAAATTTTTTAGTGAGTTGCAATCTCTTGCAAATTTTAAAATTTGCTACCATTGTCATTTCATAGGGGCTGGTTATTTTCTTTTTGCTGCTTAATTAATTAGTATGTTCTAATTTACTGTTATATTAAGAATTTTGTGCAATATAACGAACTAAAAAATGAAAAATAATTAATAGTTTAAAAAACTAAAAAAACACGCTTTTATATGCAACCGAACTAAAAATTAAAAAATAATTTTTCATTAAAAAATATTTTCACTTCATAGTAAAAAGCGTGGGGTGCATTTTACTATTTTTCATAACTTTTCCATCATAGATATTGGCAAATATAATAATTATAACATTTAATATATTAAGCACCCCACGCTTTTTACTATGAAGTGAAAATATTTTTTTAATGAAAAATTATTTTTTAATTTTTAGTTCGGTTGCATATAAAAGCGTGTTTTTAGTTTTTAAACTATTAATTATTACCTATTCGTTTGGAGCTTGCGACAAGTTATTTGAAAATGTCGTTTTAAAAATCAAAAATTTTTGGCCCATGTGTCCTCTTACAACACACTGTATAACACAGTCTTGAGTGGGTTTAAATTATATTTATTAAAATATTTATTAAGAAAACTATCTGACGCCTGTAGCCACTTAAAAAATATGGTCAAATAGGTTTTTGACTTTAAAATTTTAATAAATGTATACATTGGTATATTATAATATGGTAATAGGCCATCATAAGGCAATAAGAAAGGTAATAAGGAAGCATGTTTTTCAGAGCCTAAATATTAGTTAGTTTAATGAGTAATATTAAGTAATATAATTAAATAAATTTGCACCAGCCTTAGATTTTACATTTTAAATCCTACAAAATGTATTTTCTTTCTTTATTTTTGTCGTAAAAAATAAATCAAAATCAGTTTATTTGGGTAAATCTGTAGTTAAGTAAGTTATCAGATATTTATTATCTCTTTAGATATACAGGGTACAACAAAAAGTATTATTATTTTTTTTAATAGAACACCCTAATATATATTTTTTATAATCTTTTTTGACATACCACAAAGGCATATGTTTAAATACCAGAATACCGTGGGTGTCGGGTTCGTTCCCCTATTCCGTCAACGTTGTCCAAGCACTAAAACATGCAGTTATGCATTTCACAGCACCTTTTAGACGACGCGGTAGTACCACCACGGTCGTTATTTTTAAATAACCACCACCTAAATATATCGCCAGAAGATCTTTTATAGAGCCCTAAAAATACCCTATTTAATATATTATCTATCTCTATTATTTTATTATGACTTAATATTTAATTTTTACAAGAAAGTTTATTAATTTACATCCTTTTAACTTTCTAATTTTGTATCGTAATACAAAAATATTGTTTTAATAGAATAACTCTATATTTGTCATAAGAATGCTATTATCTCTTAAGATATACGGGGTACAGCAAAAAGTATATATATTTTTAATGCAACACCCTGTATATTTAATCATTATTAAAAGGATTTTTAAAGAACTATACAAAAATACTACATTTCATATGTTTATCTTTAATAGTTTTGAAAATATCACCATTCAGAAATTTTTAATAAACTTACTACTTTTCAGCAATTACCAGAATATACCATACCTCAGGGGTGGCTAACCCGCGGCACGCGTGCCATACTGTGGCACGCCTGACCGTCTTAGGTGGCACGCCAAGTTTTCAACAAATAAAGAAAAACATAACAATATAATAAAACCAAACAACCAAAACTCACACTCAACTAAAGCAGAAAAAAAATGTGGGTGTAATTCCAAATGTTTTTTATTTAAAGTAAAAAATTTACAACTTAATAATAATTAAAAACTGTTGTGTAAACGGTTGTTCTACTTATGCAATAAACTGTATATCTCCGGCACTGAACAACATGGCCGAAAAATGGGAGATGTGACGTCATATCACGTCAAAGCAATATGGCCGAATGTCGCGACCCTATATAGACCGACTTTGGGTAAATATGTGTTTTTTGTTATTATAGATTAAATAAAAATATAAAAAATAAATGTTAAAAAATTGCTGTAACAAAAATGAGTGGCAGTAGTGGCACGCCCAAAATTTTGGTATCGAAAGTGGCACAGCATACAAAAAGGTTGGCCACCACTGCCAAACCTAATTAAAATTTAAACTTATTGGTTAGATTTTAATATTGAATGGCCATATTTTCGAAAGTGAAAAGATAGATGTATTAAATGTAGTATTTTTTAAAGCCTTTCAAAAGATATTTGTAACTGTTATGTTATATACAAGGTTTATCATTTAAAAAAATCTTGTCCTGTCTGTATATCTTAGGAGGTAGTAAAAATCTGATTATTGATAGGTTCCCTAAATAAATTAAATATTTAAAAATTCCCATTTTTAAGGGTTCCTTCGTTAAAAAGAAATAGAAATTAACTTAACCTTAGTCAAATAAATTACTTATGATTTTTTTAATCTCTGGGATACTTTGGCTTTACATACTAAGTATTTTCACCACGGATCTGGTTACCTAATTTACTTTTCTGGAATGTAATACATTTATCATTGATATATATTTTTTTAATGCAATAATTTTAAAATAATTTGGAATTTTTAAGATAATGATACATTTACCATTTACCCCGTATTCAAAAAGCAAGCTTAAATTACCTAGAATTTTGTAGTTTTTTAAATATTTTCGCACCTAAAAATTGTGGTTAGTGATGCTCTTACGACTTTTTTTATATCTATTTAAAGTGATCCCAAAAGTCTAGAATGAATTATTGCCCTACCAAAAAAATATTAAGAGAAAAAAGTTTTGCAATAAATAAAAACAGTATTATTATAATCATTGTTACTTAAACAAACGATATTAAAATGAACAAAATACTTTAGCTTCAAAAAATCTATTGCAGAAAATTCTTGCTTCGAAATCATGGAAAAAAAATATTCATACATGCAATATTATACATGTAAGCCAAGATAAATTTAAAACACACTATATAATGACAGCTTTGCGTCTACATATATCAAAAAAAAAGACTGACACATGAATGGTATAATAAGTACAAAGACTTACCAATTGCAACATGTTTAATTATTTAGTTACTTGATATTTTGCGATTATACACAGATCAAATGTGATAATTTACAGAATCCGATTTAGTATTTATACTTGGATGATCCCCCCTTGTTAAAGATTTAAAAATGATATTAAAAAGATATACACACAGCTTTGGATGCAAATGTATTTTATGCAACAGCGGTTTTAGACAGTGGTGTCGGATATACCATTAATGGGTATACGCCCACGAAGATTAAGAACAACATTGATGTTCTTCGAAATTTTGAAATATCGATGAAATTTTACATGTAGATTTTTCAGTAACCTTTATTATATTTAGATAAAATCTTATGTATATTTTAAACAGTATTAGATGGTTACAGATATAAACTGTTTTTTATTAAAGTTGTTAACTAGATTTTTACTTTAACGTTGTTTCCAGAAAAGAATCAATTTATCAAGTTTTTAAAATTTCTAAATTAAAACTATTCATTTTTGTCGATCTTTTTCAACACAATAAAATATTATATCAAACTGCGTGACAACTTTTAATGTTTTTTTGCAAAAAAACAATTTAAAAAATCGCATATTTTTCATCTTTTAATTCATTACTTTATTTTGAGACAAGATATAGGTATTTCTTTTAAACTTTGACAGATATGTTCCTCTTAAAGCCAATAGCATCTAGTATACTGGGTGAGCCAGCATGTTATTCCTCCCCCTTCGCCCAAACGTTTGTTTAGTCTTTAAGGCAGACTGTTAAATATTCTACATTACAATAAAAGCCTTAATTAACATTTTTTTGCATTATCACCACATCGAAATCACTTCCGGTTTAACCGGACGTACCATAAACTTACCTATTTTATAAAAGTGCTGATTTGTTTTAAATATATTTAGAATCTCTATAAAATAATCTTTTGAATTATATATACACTGTATCATACAGGGTGTTTCTTTTTATAATGGTGGCCAGAGAAAATTTAATACCGCCAGTATTTTTGCATTGAATATTTTTTGCTAAGTAGGCTGTAAAAACAGAAGAAAAAATCCTTTCATAGGTAGTAATATATTTCTTTTTTTTTTTAATAAATCACTTACATTTCGTAATTCCAATTTAGGAACTCGAAATATGACAGGTCAAATGTCAAAAAATCAGTATGTTGCGAATATCTCGTTTCTTTTACTATTAAATGTACATACCTTAGCACGAGTCAATCGTGATTTTTAGTCTAATATGTCATCTTTTTACTTAAGGTTTTGCTAAATATCACCATTGATTGGCATGTACATACATTAAAGTGCTTTACACACTGCGCCTTCTATTATCGATCCGTTGGTATGACAAAAAATGCTTAGAATTAAATTTGTAAAGAATTTTGTGTTCTACAACTTTTATTATAAATATTAATGCATTTAAAAGTAAAAGAAACGAAATATTTGCAAAAAACTTGTTTTTTTCGACATTTGACCTGTCATATTTCGAGTTCCTTACACGATATCATAGGGGATTTTCAGAAGAGTATTTTTCTACCAAAATAAAGGTACGTACAGATATTCAGCTTATTCCGTAAGATTCCGAGGTGTAAGTCTAAGTTAATTGGGCTAATAGTCGTAATATATGCTATAATGCAAACATATTGGGGAAATTTAAGATTTGGATGGTCATATTTCGAAACTAATAAAGATAAGTATATCAAATGTAATATTTTTTAAGGTTTTTAAATATATTTTTACTGGTGATATAATATACAGGGTGTTTTTTTAATTCCCCTTTTTGTCACACCCTGTATATCTTAACAGATAACAAAAATCTGATTACCTATTTGAAAGCTACGAAACCAACTTATCAAACTAATATTTGTATTTATTTTTTATCATAAAAATTAAAAATTTGAGAAAGGTGTTAAAGTATAACTATACATAAATTTCATTATCTTTTTAGAAATTTGTGTTTACTTTTAGAATAACCCAGCAAACACTATTTGCCGGCAATGTACATTTTCATATTGGCATTGATGGTAAAGCATTGGCAATTGGTAGCAATATTATGCCAACATCTTATACGCATTAAAAAGTTAACCCTAAATAAACACTTAATTGCCAATAAATTTTACATGCAGGCGAATTGCCGGCAAGCATACAAAAATGGCGGCATACCAACCCTGATTAAATAAAGCACGCCTTTTTGTTGCAGGCAAATAAATATTGGATTTTGAAGGCAAACCTTCAACGCATATTCATACTTTTTAAACCATATTATTAACATTGGTATTTAACTAACATTAAAGCAATTTTATGATCTGTTTTATTTATAATGGCAGCTAAACAACATTATTTAATGTTTTTTACATAATTTAAAGAAAATGGCCTTTTCATAACATTGTATTGTTAAAAATCATGCAAATAAAAATTAGGTGAAACAAAATGTTTATTATGTATTTTGGAGCGAATAAAAATAAAATGATGGTAAAATTAGCTACGTTAATTTCGACCGAAGGTCACCGGTTTGTGCATTTGTTTTCTACGTGGTTTGCTAGCTTTTTAGTTTCTTTTTTAAAGAAAAGAGTTTTTAATAGACATAATTAAATGTATTCATTACCTAATAAGTGTGTGTTGTGTGATTAATTGGTGATGGCTAGTCGAGAAGGCAAGATAGTAGACTGTTAGGGGCTGTAAACATTTTGTTTAAAAATTCATTAAAAATTTTAAAGACGTGTTAATAAAAAATATTATATATATTTAACAGTTTTTTGACATACCGATAGATGGCGTAATGGACAATAAACTACTACGTTTCTGCAATATCTTCGCTTTTTATCGCCTAAACCGTATTCATTAAACAAAAATAATTCGAGAGCGGTCTGCGGTAGGTGATCTCACTTAGCTTTGAAAGAAATATCTTCGGCTAGTGTAAAAATCTGCATCTCCAAGTTGGACAGTGTTCCGAGAGATGGTACTTTGCATTGCAAGGAAATTGCATGCAGTAATGAGTTTATTCCTATTTTAATTTTCAAACAAAATATCGCATCATTTTAGCTTTTAAAAAAGTATATGCGACAATTTTCGTCAATAAGACGTCAGCTTGCTGCTTGGGAGTATCTGCATTTGCCCACTTTCGTGTCTTTTTGTTATCTTTTTGCCAATAACTTATTAATGATGGATGCCATCATCTTAAACGCATTTTTTGCCAATAACTTATTAATGACGGATGTCATCACATTATCTGCAACACGTGGCCTAATAACGGCCAATTGCCCACTGTCGCGTCTTTTTGATGCCTTTTTGCCAATGCCTTGCCATTAAAGAGTGTTGGCAATGCCAGTAAATTAAATGTACAACGCCGGCAAAAAATGTTATATGGGAAAGATATTGATATAATTAAAAAAATATATTACAAAAAGATTGGGCATTAAAATTCAATACAATGGTAATAAATTATGACGTAAAATTGTTCCACAGGATGTTCGAATATTTGTGTCAAAATGCATTTGGCTCTTCTCTGTATAACACCTAATCATATAAAACTTTGTGCAATCCCCATATTAAATAAAATTCTTGATGAAAAAGGCTCCTACTGGTCAAAAAAATAATAAAAATCGATCACATAACCAAAAAGTTATTTATCTATTACCCGACTTATTTTTTTATATTTATTTTTTTATTTATTATTTTTAACTTTTTAGTCAGTTTTATTTATTTTTACGGTTTAATTTTTTTAAGTGTTTATAGATTGTAAAGATACCAAAATAGGTTATACCTTTTGCTATGTAAACGATTGTAGTCATTTGGATTTAAAAACAAACAATTAGGTATTATTGGGATTCTGTTGAAAATTTCTATTACGCCACTGAGTCTTCAAATATTCTTTATGGTACCTGAGGTTTCCCAATCATACAAAAAATTTAAGATAGTATACCAGGTCAAAATAGTTTAACAATAGGATATACGTATCTTATTAAGTAACAACGTACATAAGGTCGCACGATATGATTAATTAATTTGAAGATCAATAGTGTCTATGGGCGAAATCTACTTTTTTGATTGGCGGTTTTACGTCTAGTTTTAGGCAATTCAGTATCGAACGGGTAATACTAATTATTATCAGTGCCGGATTAAGACTTCCCCATATAACATTTTTTGCCGGCGTTGTACATTTAATTTACTGGCATTGCCAACACTCTTTAATGGCAAGGCATTGGCAGAAAGGTATTAAAAAGACGCGAAAGTGGGCAATTGGCCGTTATTAGGCCACGTGTTGCAGATAATGTGATGGCATCCGTCATTAATAAGTTATTGGCAAAAAATGCGTTTAAGATGATGGCATCCATCATTAATAAGTTATTGGCAAAAAGATAACAAAAAGACACGAAAGTGGGCAAATGCAGATACTCCCAAGCAGCAAGCTGACGTCTTATTGACGAAAATTGTCGCATATACTTTTTTTAAAAGATAAAATGATGCGATATTTTATTTGAAAATTAAAATAGGAAAAAACTCCTTACTGCATGCAATTTCCTTGCAATGCAAAGTACCATCTCTCGGAACACTGTCCAACTTGGAGATGCAGATTTTTACACTAGCCGAAGATATTTCTTTCAAAGCTAAGTGAGATCACCTACCGCAGACCACTCTCGAATTATTTTTAGCTAATCGGTACGGTTTAGGCGATAAAAAGCGAAGATATTGCAGAAACGTAGTAGTTTATTGTCCATTACGCCATCTATCGGTATGTCAAAAAAACTATAATTATATATAATATTTTTTATTAACACGTCTTTAAAACTTTTAATAAGGTTTTAAACAAAATGTTTACAGCTCCTAACAGTCTACTTGAATATCTTGCCTTCTCGACTAGCCATCATCAATTAATCACACAACACACACTTATTAGGTAATGAATACATTTAATTATGTCTATTAAAAAACTCTTTTCTTTAAAAAGAAACTAAAAAGCTAGAAAACCACGTAGAAAACAAATGCACAAAGCGGTCACCTTCGGTCGAAATTAACGTAGGTGGCTAATTTTACCATCATTTTATTTTTATTCGCTCCAAAATACATAATAAACATTTCGTTTGACCTGATTTTTATTTGCAAGATTTTTAACAATAAAATGTTATGAAAAGACCATTTCCTTTAAATTAGGTAAAAAACATAAAATAATGTTGTTTAGCTGTCATTATAAATAAAATAGATCAAAAAATTGCTCTAATGTTAGTTAAATACCAATGTTAATAATATGGTTTGAAAAGTATGAATATGGGTTGAAGGTTTGCCTTCAAAAATGGAATAATTATTTGCCCGCAACAAAAGGCATGCTTTTTTAATCATGATTGGTATGCCGCCATTTTTGTATGCTTGCCGGCAATTCGCCAGCATGTAAAATTTATTGGCAATTAAGTGTTTATTTAGGGTTGACTTTTTAGTACGTGTTAGATGTTGGCATAATATTGCCACCAATTGCCAATGCTTTACCATCAATGCCAATATAAAAAATGTACATTGCCGTCAAACAGTGTTTGCTGGGTCGTGATGCCCTAAGAACACGACCCGTATGGTGCCCCCTAGACAAGAAATTTTTTGATGAGCAATGGGAAAAAATTAATTACACATTGAAGAACCATTTCTTACCAAAAGAGCAAATAAAAAGATCCTCACCTTTCTCAAAAACAAAATATAACACTGAAACCGACGTTTCTACTATTTTCGTTCTTTTCTAATCTTTAGTGCCCCCTTTGTGGTGCTCCCTCGAACGTGATGCCCTAAGCAATTGCCTAACATGCTTATAGGGTTAATCCGGATTATTATTTAGAGACAGACAGGCCTATAAACATTTTTATAGGAATATAAGCATAATTAGATTCTTTATTATTGTGGCAAAAGCAATAAAGTTGTTTTTCGGTCAATCACAAAAATTAATAAAAATAGAAATAAGTAGATATCCATAAAAGTCAGTAGGAGTCTATGCTTTTACTTAGGTTCTAAACGTAACGCCTCCTGGTACTACCAAAGTGGAGGCGTTACGTTTTTGCTGGAAACTTTTTATTCAGGGTTTTAAACCCTTAAACGACAACACGGGGTCGCCCGTGACCCCACTGAATAATATTTTAGATATATTTCTTGCAAAAGTTTTATTATATTCCTACTGCTACACCTACCTTTGTAGCTTGGCTGTTACTATTACCACAGCAAATTACGTATGCCGCAGAAGTTTATTGCCTGATTTTTAGGTGTTTGGGGTCGCCGACGACCCCTGTTGTTGTTTGCGTAATGAAAAATAATAATTATGACTTAAGTGATATTGAAAGTGAGTTTAAAGAATATGAAGAAAAAGAAGTGGCGACAGTTGAAATAGAGTAGGAACCAACGGAAAATGAATCGTGACGATAAAGTACTTGGGCACATCTACAACAAAGTGATCCATGAGAGCAGTGGTTACAGGTGGCACTTTTACACCTTTTTTTTATATACACCGACAGGAAAAACATTGATTCCGCATCTACCTAAGCCTAATGGAACAAAAACTGAGTAGGAAACTTGGAAATTTTATTTTGACGACAACATGCTGCATAAAAATTGTTACTTGTTCAAGCTCGAAAAGCTACGTGAAATAAGATACACACACATATCTTTTAAATAAAATAATGTTCGAAATGCTTCGTTTCCGTAATACAGGGTGTTTAAGTTTTAAGAAAAAATGCATTTTTTATTATAACCTTCCTACTACACCAGATATGTCCACAAAATTTGGTACACTTTATTTAACCATTACATTACATTTTTTGCTGTAAATTTTATTTTTGAAAGATTCCTAGTGGCGTTCGAACAAGATTTTTTTTTCAAAAAGAAAAATAGTACGCCACTGCCATTTCCTTGAATTAATATTATTTTTAACATATTTATTTAGTTTGGAGTAAGTTTGGTCTCTTTGATGTTTTTTTATTACAACGAACCGTTTTCAGTTAAAAAAGCAATTTTGATGCACGGCAAAATCGCTAAAATCTGATATGGTGTTATGTATGTAAAATTCGTTTTTGTCTAATTTGTATTAAAAACTCAAAAACTTACATTACTACAATATAAACCTAATAAAAGATATTTAGTAGTTATAATTTTTACTAAAAGTCAAAAGCGAATTAAGCATTAAAATAGCTATTTTTTTACGAAAACTGTTCGTCGTATGACAAAAATATCAAGAGACCAAATTTACTCTAAAGTAAAGGAATATTTCAATAAATAATAGTTTAAAAACTAAAAACACGCTTTTATATGCAACCGAACTAAAAATTAGAAAATAATTTTTCATTAAAAAAATATTGTCACTTCATAGTAAAAAGCGTGGGTGCTTAATATATTAAATGTTATAATTATTATATTTGCCAATATCTATGATGGAAAAGTTATGAAAAAATAGTAAAATGCACCCCACGCTTTTTACTATGAAGTGACAATATTTTTTTTAATGAAAAATTATTTTCTAATTTTTAGTTCGGTTGCATATAAAAGCGTGTTTTTTTAGTTTTTTAAACTATTATTAATTTTTCATTTTTTAGTTCGATATGCATTTATGTATGTATAAAGTTTGGAATGTTGCCAACAGATGGCAACCCACTAAAAAATTTTTTCGCCATTTTGTCAAGAGTAGCAAAGTTTTTCAGATGGACTTTCTGAAAATAACCTAATATAAAATTTGAGTAAAATCGATTCAGATCGAACTCTTGAAATGGCCGGTGGTTGGTACCACTGGGACGTACAGGTGACAGATGACACTTGGTGGTATCAAGCAGTGGTTATAATAATATAATGGATTTTTTTTTCCTGGCGATCCAAACCAGGATAACGGGATACTGTTTGCAGATTATTGCATTGTCATGGGTCCTTAATACGTGTGCAAAGTTTCAAAGAAATCGAATAGCTGGAAGTTGGTTAAAAATTAGGCTCAAAGATTCCGTTACATTCATAGATAGATGGATAGATAGTTACAACCCAAGTTAATAAAAGCGTGTTAAAAATAATATTGATTAAAAAAGCAGTAGCGTACCATAAAATTCAATACAAATCTTGTTCGAACGCCACTGGTATTTTTTAACTTTTACACCAAAAACTGTAATGTAATGGTTAAAAGAAGTGTACCAAATTTTGTGGAAATATCTGGAGTGGTAAGAAAGTTATGATAAGAAAGGCATGTATTTAGACAACGAAGCATTTTGGAACATAATTTAATTTGAAAAATGTTCTTATTTTTTTGCCTTCTGTACTGTGTTAAGAGGAATATATCAATTTTAAAATAACGCTGTATATCAATACAAACAATAAATTAAATGTTCTCGATTTGTGACAAAATATTTTTTGTGTGCCATGACATACGAGACATTATAGCCGATTGCTAATTTTTGATCGAATGGATTCATTTTATTTTTACTTAATTTTACGTAAATACCATCGTTCTAAAAAAAAAAAAAACTGGGACAACAAGTTTTAGTTTTTTCCCCTGGTCTATTAGAATATTAGGTTTTGATGTTGTCAGAACATAAATTTAAAAAAATGACCTTAAAAAAAGAACAATAAAAAGATAAAAACAGAAAATAATTAAAAATAAAAAAAAATGTTGGTTAATAACATATGTGCATACTAATAATTAATGTTATTCATCGACTTCATTTTTTTTAATTTATTGTTTTAGTGGATTTTATTTGTTTTTTTCGTCGATTTTTTTTAAATGGTTATTATAATTTTCATTTACTTTTGATTAAATTTAACTCCTATAAGATACGATAACTATGATTTAATGATATTACAATCAACGAAAAAATAGTATAACCCACTCGATCACTAATCGCACCCTTAATAATACCCTTGTCTATTTAAAAGATATTAAACAATAATTGCTGAGGATGCAAAATCTCTATAAAAATAAAAAAATATAAGTTTTGTATATTGTTTTTAGGTTCTGTAATACTATAAAACTCTTTAGCAATTAACTTTTGTTTTTTCTTTGTTAACAATTTATCAATAAGTGATTCTTTATATCCGTTGTTTCTTCCTATTTGTTTAATAATGCAGAGTTCTTTGTTAAAATTTGATTGACTTATTGGGAAAGTGACAAGTCTGTGAATTAAACTATGAAAAGGAAATAGTTTTATTTTCCATGATTGGTTCGATGCGTAATTTATTACCGTGTCTGTCGTCGTTGGTTTTCTGTAAATATCGAATTCAATGTGGTTGTCAATATTTTTAATGTTTATATCCAAAAAATTTATCTCATTTCCATGGTGAACTGAATGTTGTTATTTATTGAGTTTAGAAAATTTAAAAACTTATCTAAATTTCTTTCTGTACTATTCCAAATGCAAAAAACATCGTCTACATATCTTTTCCAATAAAAAATGTGTTTAATTAGTTGATTATTAGAGTTAAATAAAACTTTTTCAAAATGTGCCATAAAAATTTCCGACAATAAAGGAGAAATTGGAGAGCCCATAGGTAGGCCATCATTTTGTTTATAAAATTCACCATTAAATTTAAAAGAATTTTGATTTAGGCATGTCCGAACTGCATCTTTTAATTCTGTTTTTGTTTTAATATCTAAGTTAGAAGCACCGATTAAGTTATTTAAAATTTCTATAACTTCTTTTATTGGAATTGAGGTAAAAAGACTTTTACATCAAAAGAAACTAATTTTGAATTGTTTGGAATCGTTAGGTCCTTCGTAAATTCGATAAATTGAAAAGAATTTTTATTGAGTGCGGGGACTGAAAATTAATTAAATTGGGTAGTATCTTACTTAATTCTTTTGCAAGTTTATAACAAGGAGCGTTAACATATGAAATGACCGGTCTAATGGGGTTATTTTCTTTGTGAATTTTTGGTAAACCATATAATAGAGGCGTCGAAGGGTTCATTACTTTAAGCTTATATGGTTGATTTTGTGTGATGATGGGACTATCTTTAAGTATCTTAATAATTTCAGATTGATGTTTGTTTGTGAGGTTATTAATTTGGTATTTTAATTATATTGATGTCTTCTAATAAATGTTCTACCTTATTAATATAGTCTATTTTAGTTAAAATTGTAACCGTGTTACCTTTGTCTGCTTTGCAAAGAATTAAGTTGTTTTGAACTAATCTATCTTTTAAACTTATGATGCATTTAATTTCTCCTTTACTGCCGTTTGGAATACTAACAATATTTTATAGACCTTTTTGGGAAAAACGTGTTAAATGGTTCAGTTTGTAAATATTTCTCTTTTTAAATTTAGTATACGAAGTACTCTTGATGAAGCCCTAGAAAGGCGAAACAATTGTAGAGTAATGCTCTAATAATTATTGAAACATTAAAAAACAATTTTTCCTATTTAGTATTGATATTAATTCCTTTTTAATTTCTTAGTCATCCAAATTCATTATTACTAATAATTTTCAATAATTTCTAATAAATTTATTTGCAAACTGTCAAATTTTAAAACTAGTGACACATTAACTAAAAGAAATATTGACGAAATCAAAGGTAACTTGACCGTTTGGTTCAGTTGATGTCGCGTTTACTGTTTTACATTGCATAAATTGATATTTAGGTTTATTGTAGTAGGCATTGAAACAAAACACTTATTTAAAGTGTGAAAAGAGCTTCGACGTGTGAAAAAATTACTTTTTTTACACTTTATGTAGTGTACAAGAATGGAGTACTTTAACTTCATTTTACCGATTAAAAAACAGCATTTTTTTAACGGTCGTTAATAAAGGTAATTTCTGTTTAATTAATTTTGAAATTAATATCTACCTGTATAAAAGCCGATATGCAATAATTTAACTTTTCCTAGTTAAGGTGAATAAAAGCGTTAATTTTATTATAAAAGGATTACCTAGTTGCAATATCAAGTAAAATGGTGTTAGGTAACGAACATCAGGTTGCCCGTCAAGATTAATCAGTTCGAGAATTAATGGTGCCTCCGGGTCAAACATACTTTTTGGTAACAAGTTAGGATTTTTAATTAATATCATCCATTATTTTGGATGACCCAGGCCTTACCTTAAAAACATAATACATACATATAATTATCTAAAATATTATATTTACCTTGAAATACATTAAAGGTCAGAAATAGTTTTAATATACAAGGTGTCTGGAAAATAAGTGAACAAGCTTTTATGACTGACGATGTTCTTTTAGCATTTGTAAATACATGGTGTATACTAATTGCCGTAAAAAAATAAGGGCTTATTTAAGAGCTAATTTTATGAAAAAAACAGCAAATTTTATGAAATCAACAGCAAATATTATAATATAGCTTTAAAATTGCAAAAATACTTATTTTAGTAAAATTTGTTAGACAAGTTATACAGTGCTTGTCTAAAGTCAGGACCAGAGGGGTCTTTAACTTTTAAATTCCCATATAACATTTAATTTACTGGCATTGCCAACACTCTTTAATGGCAAGGCATTGGCAAAAAGGTATCAAAAAGACGCGAAAGTGGGCAATTGGCCGTTATTAGGCCACGTGTTGCAGATAAAGTGATGGCATCCGTCATTAATAAGTTATTGGCAAAAAAATGGGTTTAAGATGATGGCATCCATCATTAATAAGTTATTGGCAAAAAGATAACAAAAAGACACGAAAGTGGGCAAATGCAGATACTCCCAAGCAGCAAGCTGACGTCTTATTGACGAAAATTGTCGCATATACTTTTTTAAAAGCTAACATGATGCGATATTTTATTTGAAAATTTAAATAGGAAAAAACTCCTTACTGCATGCAATTTCCTTGCAATGCAAAGTATCATCTCTCGGAACACTGACCAACTTGGAGATGCAGATTTTTCACTAGCCGAAGATATTTCTTTCAAAGCTAAGCGAGATAACCTACCTCAGATCGCTCTGGAATTATTTTTGTCTAATGGGTACGGTTTAGACGATAAAAAGCGAATATATTGCAGAAACGTAGTAGTTTATTGTCCATTACGCCATCTATCGGTATGTCAAAAAAACTATTAAATATATATAATATTTTTTATTAACACGTCTTTCAAACTTTTAATAAAGTTTTAAACAAAATGTTTACAGCTCCTAACAGTCTACTTTAATATCTTGCCTTCTCGACTAGCCATCACCAATAAATCGCACAACACACACTTATTAGGTAATGAATACATTTAATTATGTCTATTAAAAACTCTTTTCTTTAAAAAAGAAACTAAAAAGCTATAAACATTTTGTTTGACCTAATTTTTATTTGCATGATTTTTAACAATAAAATGTTATGAAAAGGCCATTTCCTTTAAATTATGTAAAAACATAAAATAATGTTGTTTAGCTGCCATTATAAATAAAGCAGATCAAAAAAATTGCTTTAATGTTAGTTAAATACCAATGTTAATAATATGGTTTAAAAAGTATGACTATGCGTTGAAGGTTTGCCTTCAAAAATCCAATATCTATTTGCCTGCAACAAAAATGCGAGCTTTATTTAATCAGGATTGGTATGCCGCCATTTTTGTATGCTTGCCGGCAATTCGCCTGCATGTGCATGTAAAATTTATTGGCAATTAAATGTTTATTTAGGGTTGACTTTTTAATGCGTATAAGATGTTGGCATAATATTGCCACCAATTGCCAATGCTTTACCATGAATGCCAATATGAAAAATGTACATTGCCGGCAAATAGTGTTTGCTGGGTTGTTTTAAATTTTAGAGAGCTATTTTGAGTAATAATGCGCATATTAGGCTCTAACTAGATTGAAATTATTGTACAGTGGCGTCTTAATGGGCACGAAAGCTAATATTATTAAGAAAAAACGTACCTCACTGACTTTTTCCTAATTTTAGCCTCTTATAATTTATATGAATTTAGGTTAATTAAAATTATTTATTACTAATTTACATAAACCAAAGGGTACCAAAACGAATCGCTTTTACCGATTACCGCTGTCAAACCAATGTCAAACCGCTATTTACCAGTCGGTAAACTTTGGTTAACTTACGGAACGTCACCTAAGTTATTTAAATATAATTATTGACCCACTAGTTATATTTCAATTTTATTTTAATAACCTTTAATACCAAACAATACTTTATATACTAAAGACAGAGACAACAATGAGACGAGCAACTAAATGTAAATAAATTATCCGAGAGAGAGATAGCTGCTGGGCCGTCCTTGTCTGTCTTCAAGGAAGGCAAACGCAGATGGCGCGTGAGTCGACTTTATCGTTTGCCCGCCAAATTCAAATTATATAGCTGTGCTATTTGTGCCCTTAATGTTAGGTACTTGTTTTTGTTTCCTATTAATATAAAATATTGGGGTTTAGTTCAATAATTACACACATCTTATTAAAAATGTAATTTATTTGGTTTTTATAAATATTTTTTCTTACAGATAACCATGTCAATATTACCTTAAATTATCTGTTGAAAAGCACAAATTTAATATATACACTGTGATCACTAATAAAAGTCAATATTCAAAGTCCAATTAAAGGTAAAAAAACCACGAAACACACAATAAATCACAGAAAATGTAAACAAACTGTCCAAACAAATCGGCCATTGAGAAATATCAAACACAAATATCGATTAACATTTCGACGTGACTGCCTGAGGCAACGTTGTCAAGTTAAAAATATTCGATTCATGGTATATTTTCTTTCTCTTAATTAGATGTGAGCCAAAAAGGACATTAAAGTTTACATGCAGAAATTGTCAACAACTTGGCAACCAGGGCAAAGTGATGATTGCTCCATCTAAGATAGCCTGCCATGATGAAAGACAAAGACATATTTATTGGAACTTGCGTTAAACCAGAAAGAGATAAATACAATGGACAAATTGTTAGGACCAGTTACTCGTCTCATTCTTGTCTCTGCTAAAGATAAACTTTTTATTTTAATTTACAGATATGCCTGTGACTGTGATTTTTTATTACCAGTGATTATGTGAATTAAAGCAGTATTGACCACACCGCTATTTAGCAAACAATAAAAGCGTAGTTTTGTGTTGTTTGTCAGTTCGTCGGAACTCGTCTAACCATACCGGTTCTAATATGAGATCCGAATAGAAGGCCACATTCACCCATCTGTTTCCCCAATATTACCACATCTGGGCCGCATAATAAAAACCCCTAATAATATTTTATAGACCTTTTTGGGAAAAACGTGTTTAATGGTTCTGTTTGTGAATATTTCTCTTTTCTAAATTTAGTATACGAAGTACTCTTGATGAAGCCCTAGAAAGGCGAAACAATTGTACAGTAATGCTCTAATAATTTCTGAAACATTAAAAAGCAATTTTCCTATTTAGTATTAATATTTAAAAAATGTTTCACAAGAAACCAACTGCGGATACAATTCAGTGTAATAAAGATATTCTTTAAAAGGTATCGCCGGATCGCCACCTTAAAAATTATAATCGAGGCTATATTTAATTTTAAAAAATACCCTTAACATTTTTACACATCTTGTATTATGGCAACCCCCATTTTTAAATACATACCGATGCTAGTTAATAAAGTATATATTTTTAGATAACAGAGAATGCGAGAGAGAATTAAAAAATAATTTTTTTAAGGTTTAAATTTTAAAAATATCCCACGGCTTTATTTATAAAATTCAGAAAAAATAGTAATATATACAGGGTGATTCAAAAGTCGATCACGAAACTTGGGGGCTTTTTTTTTAATTTTTAACACCTCCTAGTTCAAAAACTAAGACGTTTAGGACGTTTTTCCTTATTTTTAACACGCTTTTTATTAACTTGGGTTGTAACTATCTATCCATCTATCTATCTATGTAACGGAATCTGGAACCGGAAAAGTGAAAAATCGTACGTTCTGGCGGATGCGCCAGATTAGACAATTGAATAATCGAACTTGACAACATTTGCCGACGGGTTGGGGACTTAATTATGGCGAATGCGCAAGGGCAATTGATGCATAACTTGCTGCGTTTTTGTTAATTGACTTTTTTCAATTTTATAATAAAAGGTGTAAAATACATAGAAATACGGAGTTCTAAAAGGTGAAAATTATGTGGCCACTTTAGCTTTAAATCAAGAATGCATGGCGAAGAAATTTTTTAGTGAATAAACTGGAGCATTTATTTTAAAAAACTAATTGATATATCGAACTAAAAAATGAAAAATAAATAATAGTTTAAAAACTAAAAAACACGCTTTTATATGCAACCGAACTAAAAATTAGAAAATAATTTTTCATTACAAAGAGTTTGTCAGTCACTTCAGACTAAAAAGCGTGGGGTGCATTTTACTATTTTTTCATAACTTTTCCCTCATAGATATTTGCAAATAGAATAATTATAACATTTAATAAATTAAGCACCCCACGCTTTTTACTCTGAAGTGACTGACAAACTCTTTGTAATGAAAAATTATTTTCTAATTTTTAGTTCGGTTGCATATAAAAGCGTGTTTTTTTAGTTTTTTAAACTATTATTTATTTGTTGTTGAATCGTTTGGTTAAGTTTGTCGATTGAGTTACTGGACACCCTGTATGTATGTAGGTAATTTGATTAAAATTGATGAAAACTTTGATGTCTATTGGTGTCTAAACAGTGAGGTTTATCGACTTTCATAAAGAGTTTTTGTGTGCCAAATATTAACTAAATTGGTTAAAAATGAATGCAATATGGCGAAAAACCAAAATAGAAATTGAACTTTGACGGCTTGTATTTGGAAAACAAATAACATTTTGAAAAAAATTATATGAAGCTCTACCCTTATTTTATCAAGAGTCACCCCCTTAAGTTTCGTGATCGATTTTTGAATCACCCTGTATATCTTCTGTAGAATATAAAATAGAAATCAAAATAGTAAAGGGTAAATGAAAAATTGTAAAACTATTGTTTTTAAGTTCAATAATTAATAGCCTTAACCATAATTATTTAGTTAACCCTGTGAAAATACCATTATTTAGGTACTTTTTTATTACAAAAAAAGGGGTGAAGGTCCCTTCTTATTCGGATCTAACTACGTATTTATTACAGCAAATTTGATAAATATAAATGTGAAACGTTATTTACAGTGAATAATTACCAGGTACTGTTAGCCCAACGAGTCTAACTGGGTAAAAAGAATGCGGACAAAAATATGTTGGTTTTAAGATGTTGACAGTTTTTCGTCTTAAAAATTCTAATTTATTTTTGACTATTTATATTTAATATTTGATTAAGGAACCTGATTTTATTTTGTTATAATTGTTATTTTGAATTCCTTAAAATGATTTTACTTTATCGCATATTAAATTATTTTCTTAGAAGAACCAAATATAATGTTAACTAAGGTTAAATATGTATATCGCCCCAACATATCCCTACACTTTCAATAGTTTGGCAACACTGCCTTTCTGCGAACAGAAAGACTTTTACTGATTGGTGTCCGTCAAGACGAGCCTCCAAAGCATCGTCAAATGATATTTGAGGATGTCGATTTCTTCACCTGTCCCTTTAGGCGGCCTAGTTCCACACTCGGTGGGTAAACAGTAGTGATTTTATGGTCATCTTTACTGTTAATTTCTGTCAGATACTATGAATTACAGCTGCAGGGCCCGACTAGCTGTAACTACTTATACCTTTTTTTATGTCTTGCATTAAAAAAAAAAACTGGGACAAAGTTTCTTCAAACCTTCAACTATTATTTATAAATTAATGGTACCGAACTTAGGAAACTAAGATTGTAAATAAAATGACGTTTTTCGAAAACGATTAGGATTAGCAGTATAAATGAATTAATTTTTATTAAATGGTTACCGGTGTTTAAAAAAACTTTGTCTGCTATAAATATCAAATTTTATTAGAAACAGAAAAATAGAAAAATATATTAAACTCATAAACGTAAATTAATTAAAAGATATTTGTACTGTATTAAATTATTCATAAACAACACATACACACATACATTTCAACAGGTCTTATAAATAAAATTTTTTCTCCTGGATTGAAAAAATCACATTAATTTGGTTCTCTATTATTTTTTTAACAGCATTTTTAAAAGCTGCATATTCTTTTCTTAAATCATTTAAATGTGTGTATTCCAGATTTTCCATGGTATTTTTTAGTTCTTCACATTTTTGTTTAACAAAGTTTCGATCAATATCTGAGCTTATATTGTCCAAGTCATAAGTTATGTGGTTGTACACGTCTCTTACTTCTTCTTTATAGAGGACAAATTCTTCAAATATATCGTCTTCTTGTCTATTTCTTTCAGCGTCCTCAATTGCATGTCTTATTTTATAATCACATAACCGAAATTCTCCTATCGTCACAACTAAATTATTTTTTTGACAGGTACCTTTTACAGTTGCTTTTACTTCTAAAATGCCATCTTCATTTAAAGAATAAATTTCCTCAACTTTAACTGTGCCAGCTCTGCCAGGAGGCAAGTTAGGATATTTCAAGCGATGCCAAAAAGTTATTAAATTTGCAACTTTTTCTTTCACCTTCCAAAATTTCTATTAAAATATTTTTTGATCGTTATTTGTTGTTACAAATGTTATGGGTCTGGATTTAAAAGGTAACGATGTGTTTTTCTTTATGATAACATTCATTAGAGTCATCAGAAACTGCTATTCCTATTGATAGCGGAGTAACTTCGGTTATCTTATATTTTTCTAATTCTTGATATTTATCTTTTATAAGCGCGGCTTGTATATGCAGCGCCAAGAGCAACAACCTCATCGGGATTCAAGTCGGTATGAATTTTCTGATTACCAAAAAAGAACTCAACATTTCGCGGACTTTTGGAATTCTTGTAGAGCCTCCGACCAGTACTACTTCATCTATATTTTCTTTGGATATGCCCGCTTCTTTAATACATGTTTCTACTAAATTTTGAGCTCGTTTAAATAAGCTTTCACCAAAATTTTCAAAATCTAATCTCGATAAAGAAAAAGTAAAGGTGCGATCTTCATTTCCTCCTATGCAGTCCATCGGAAAAGAATATTTTTCCATGGTGGATAACTTTGTTTTTAGATTAATACAGTTGTTTTTAACCCTTCTTAACAGTCTATCATTGAAAATGTCACTGCCAAAGCTACGAATCATAGCATGTTTAAAATGTTGCAGCAATATTTGATCAAAATCTCGCCCTCCAAGAAAAGTATCTCCTTCAACGCTTTTTACTTTAAACTTATGATCATCAACTTCAATGATTGATACGTCCAATGTACCACCACCAAAGTCAAAAACAAGAAGTGTGCCCTGAGTATTAAGTCGGTCTTGAGCATAATGGATCGCAGCTGCTACTAGGTTCAGTAATAAGTTTCAATACATTTAAACCTTTAAAAAAAAGAAAAATAAATTAGCAAAATTAAAATATCTGACAATAACTAATACTAGTTTGAGAAAAATAATTAGTAAATTTAAGCAACAACCGCAAAAAAAAGTAAAGTGAAGTGAAGAGAAACCTTGTAGGGACACAAGAATGTTAGTTTTCTTTACAGTAATATTGTGACCGGTACAATTTTGGTGTTCATCGATTGTTGACTGAATAATTTGCTTATTTTCAGTACATTTTTTTATCTTTGGACAATCCACGAAGGCTGAAAGCCTAAATACTAACGTACCGTGGGTGTCTTAAGCGAGATAAGAGGGAGTTTGTTGACACAAGACTTAAATACTTAAAGATTTGGGGGAAGGAAAGACCTCCGCGGGCAGCAGGTTCCACATTCTAGAAACTCTAGAGATAAAAGAACGAACAAAGTGGGAAGTTCGGGACTTGTCCAGTTGGACCGTATAAAGATGCATGTGTGCGGCACTACGAGTTTCTCTGTTAGGAGCTGCAAGAGGAGGGACTATACTGGATAATTCGTCGAAGCAGAAGCCGTAAAAGTATCTATAGAAGAGCGATAGATCTCCCACAGCTCGACGATGGGCAGGAGAAGGAAGTCTTTGAGTAAGTAAAGGATCACTAATAAGACGAACAGCCCTTCTTTGAATGGCATCAAGAATGCTGAGGGTTGTAGGGAATGCCATTCCCCAGACATCAGAACAATATTCCAGAGAGGGTCGAATTTGGGACACATACAAAGTGTATAAATTGGAAGGAGAAAAATACTTTTTGGCTCGGAAAAGAAATCCAAGCTTTTTTGAAGCCGCGGTGGCTATAGATACAATGTGTTTATGCCAGTTAAGGTTATTCTCAAATGTGACGCCCACAAGGTTAAATGTGTCCCCACTCTGCAAAACCTGGCCACTCATAAGCAAAGGGTGAGTGTTGTGTGAAAGAGATATCTGCATCGCCCTGCGTTTGCTTTCCAAGTCGGGTTGAGAGATTGGTTTGAGAACCTGAAAAGTGAAGTGAAGGGTACTATCGTCAACATAACTATGAATGGGATTGGTTGTGGAAGAAAGAAGGTCGTTGATGTGAAGAAGAAACAAAGTTGGTGCTCGTACTAAACCCTGAGACACTCCAGCATTAATTTCATGTAAGCTTGAAGAGTGGCCATCAACAATAACTGATATACGTCGATTAGTAAGATAACTGGAGAGCCAAGAGCAGAGTTTAGTTGGAAGACCGTAGGAGGGAAGTTTGTTAAGAAGTGCGTCATGCCAGACATCGGTCATGTTTTTTAATTCTAGTCAAAATGAACCGTTCAGTTTCTCTAATTGAAGATATGTTCTGTATTGGTTAGGCGGATTCATTAAATTGATGGTAGTTTTTGGGTACCCGCCAAAAAATAAAGAAAATTTCAATTTTTGTTCTCTAGTTACTTGTTTTAAAACATTTTTTTGTTTTTTTTTATTTCTTTATTTTTTGGCGTGTACCCAGTGTACCATTAATTCAGTTTCTGTAATATACACCCACCACACGAAAAGGGAATTTTGTAAACTCCCTCGGTTTGTAAAGGGATTTTATCTTTCGCCGGGCATTGATCAATCTTTTTTAACACGCTTTTATTAACTTGGGTTGTAACTATCTATCTATCAATCTATCCATCTGGCTGCCTATGTAACGGAATCTTTGAGCCTAATTTTAACCAACTTCCAGCTATTCGATTTCTTTGAAACTTTGCACACGTATTAAGGACCCATGACAATGCAATAATCTGCAAACAGTATCCCTTTATCTTTTTTTTAATCGCCAGGAAAAAAATTCCGGTAATTATGCCGAATAGGGTTTTCTGCCAATTTTAAGATTTTTAAAAAATTTGGCTTACATGTTATCTCTTATTTGTTCCTAATAATAGTGTAATGGCGCAGTTATAAATAATTCAGTATTTTTTTGTAAAAAATAAAAATTGTAAATTTTCGAAAGTTATTCACTCTTATTATGAACAATCGGCAACATGGTATAAATTTCTACATTTCAAAGAGGAGTTCGTTGATTTCAAGTATATCTATCCTTATTGTTTTTTTATAAAATAGGCAAGACAGAGATAAACCGCTTTGAACAGTCCATGAAAGTCACAGTTCATTTCATTTGATACTCTTCTAGAATGTTATGTGATGCTATCCTTTAATTTTGTATAGTATAGAAAAAAGATGGAAATAATCTGTAGTGTGAAACGAAGGTATTAATAAAATGAGAGGGTAAATAATAAATTGTTCTAGTATCTAAAAGACAAAATCGACAAATATTTAGAAAAAATAGATTATTTCTGGATTTGTGCAGAACTTAAAAGGTAAGCATATAAATACATATAAAAGGCAGGGGCTGGTAAGTAAATCATTGCTAGTTAATGAGTTTTCATAAGCGAAAGAGCTAAAAAGAAGAAAGTTAATAGTGTTTCAGTTGCGAAAAAAGTGTAGTGCCTATTTTACCAAATAAAATGGAGTGTAATAGCTGTGAATACTCGCTAAGAGACTTTATACAACTTTTAGTCAATAGAAGGCAATTGGTAGATTTTTTAATCAATCATGGAGTACTACCACGCTTAAATACATGTGATTCTTGTGGCGGAGTATTGGAGGTAAATATCAATAGTTTGTTTTTTACTTTCCCTGTTTCTTTTGGTTGGTTTTCAGTATTTAAAAACAAGCTGGCTGGTTAATTAAAGCTGTTTTTATCCTTGATAAAGCGAATAAAAACGGATATAACTAACCAGAACTAACAGTTTTGGGTAATGGTTAGTTCTGGTTACTTAAATCTTTTTATAACAACGGCTTATATCTGTTCAACTTTACGCATCCGAGTTGTACATGTAGTGGATTTTTTTAAATAAAATTCAACGTGCCGTAAGTCACGGTCAGGTTAGTTCTGGTTAGCAAAGCGTTTTTTTTAATTGGCTTTAACTCATTTTACCTATTTTACCCGGCTCATCACCCATATTCAATTCTCGGTCCCGTAAGTTTATTAAGTTAAAATTAATTAAAAACGGGATATTTTGGATCAGCGCCACTGGTTTTTATTAGGAAAAGGGTCTAAGATCAGTGAGTATCATTTATTTTAAAAAATTCATCAAAGCGGCAAAAACCCTTTTTTTCACAATATTTTTATTAAAAAAAAATTGGACGAATTTACTTTTTACCTTTTGACATAATATTCGATGTTGCCAATTGCTTTTACATTTTACTTGCTATAAATGGCGTTTTCGTAACCTGAATTTGTCATTTAGAGGTTATAAATTAAGTTTTTTCATTTTCTTTTAAATTTCTTATTTTTTCATCAAAAATATTCGGAAAAAATATAATTTTTACTTAATTCTGTATGTGATCTTGGCAAACATTCACTCATTTTACTTATTTTACCCCGCCCAGCACCCCTATTCACTCCCCGGTCCCGAAAGTTTCTTTAGTTATAATTAATTAAAAACGGGATATTTTGGATCAGCGCCACTTGTATTGTATTTAGAAGAGGGTCTAAAATCAGTAAGTATCACTTTTTTTTAAAAATCTTAAAAACGGCAGAAAACCCTATTCGGCACTGTTACCAAAATTCCATTATATTATAAAAACAACACCTAGGATGCCATCTGTTGGCAAAATTTGAAACTTTGCTACTTAATGAAGAAGAAATTTTTTAGTGAGTTGCAATCTTTTGCAAATTTTAAAATTTGCTACCATTGTCATTTCATAGGGGGCTGGTTATTTTCTTTTTGCTGCTTAATTAAATAGTATGTTCTAATTTACTGTTATATTAAGAATTTTGTGCAATATAACGAACTAAAAATGAAAAATAATTAATAGTTTAAAAAAACTAAAAAACACGCTTTTATATGCAACCGAACTAAAAATTAAAAAATAATTTTTCATTAAAAAAATATTTTCACTTCATAGTAAAAAGCGTGGGGTGCATTTTACTATTTTTTCATAACTTTTCCATCATAGATATTGGCAAATATAATAATTATAACATTTAATATATTAAGCACCCCACGCTTTTTACTATGAAGTGAAAATATTTTTTTAATGAAAAATTATTTTTTAATTTTTAGTTCGGTTGCATATAAAAGCGTGTTTTTTTAGTTTTTAAACTATTAATTATTATATAATAAAGTGCTCGTCTGCCTGGTAGCGTATCTGTGGCCAAAAGCCACTAATCGAAAAAGTAAAAAAACCGTTCAGAGGTATTGACCGAAGCTGCATATTGACCAAATTTTAAACCAAACAACAACGTACAGCCCAATTGTCATAGCTTAAAAGGAACGACGGCCATATTTTGTGCAATTTTATCTTTACTTTTGGTTTGACCCCTGTATTTTATAGAAATGGCCATTTACCAATAAAGTGGTTAGGTAATAAAAAAGAATCAGAAAATAAGCTTTCAGAATATGAAAACCTGGTCGAAATCGGTAAAGCCGTTTTTAAGATACAGCGTTTTAAAAATATTGGTAGCAAAGTTTTGACACATTTTTTGTTTAGTAGTGTCTATGGGGCTAAAAGGCTGTAAACTGGCAAAAAGGTCTGAAGATATTGATATTACTTTACTAATGACCTATAATTAAATGCGAAAAAAATTATTACCGGAATCACACACGTCTAAACTTTTTGTAATTTTGCATCTGTTCATTGACCACCCTGTATACCATGAACATTTGATTATTTTTCAAAAATCATTTTGCGCCATGTCATCTAGACGAAATGGGCTTTAGCAAACCGAAATCCTCAGCTAAAAATATTTGTTATTTTAAAAGTTACTACAAGTTAAATTTGATGCTAAAAATTGCTTGTCCCGATTTTTTGGCGAGCACTTTATTTGTTACCATTTCCTTTCAGATGAAATAAATTTGTACCTGCTAGTTCTGCAGCTGCCCGTGTAGCTTTCCTTTGAGCGTTACTAAAGTGAGCCGGCACTGAAATTACAGCTTCAGTAACTTCTGCTCCCAAATATTCGCTTGCTGATTCTCTAAGATATTTTAAAATTTCTGAACTTGCTTGTTCAGGACTTTTGCAAACTTTTTCTTGATCGTGTACCAATTCTATCTCCGCTTTTTCATCATCTCCCTTAATTATTTTAAATTTGTACTCTTCGGATTGTATGAGTTTTTGAACGTAGACATCGTCAAATTTTCTACCAATTAGGCGTTTAACGTCTGAAACACAAAAAAAGCAGCTGTCAATTATTTCAACGAAGAGATATGTATAAAGTAACATAAAGGGTGTGGCAGAATGTTTAAGGAATTTTTTTAAGCAACGTGTACCGCGCAATTCTAATGAATACGGAAAAGATTTTTTTTTAATTTTTTTCGAATTTTTTTGTCCAAAACCTTAAAAAAAACAACTTAACCACTAGCTTTAATTTTATTTGATTAAAAATTCAATACGACCATTTCTAAACAAAATATTATTTGGCTTTTCTCAGAATAAAATTAAAAAGTTCATTTAACATTTTAAGAAAATTAAAACTTTTATACATTATGAAGAACTATTCTGCTCTTACACAATATAATAAAAGTTATTATTACTTTAAAAGAAATAAAATAATGAAATATTCAATATTAAGTTACTTACAATACAAAGGTTTCAACCTATAAACAATGGTTCATTTGCACTCGGTTGAAATCATTTTAATGCAATAAAATAAAATCTTAACAAGACGCCAGACGAGAACTGGGCCAAAGGTTGCGTCTCAAAAATGTGGTAAATAGTTTACCAAAAATGTGGTAAACAGTTTACCTAAAAACTTACTGACGTCTTGTTAAGATTTTTATTTTATTGCATTAAAATGACTTCAACCGAGTGCCAATGAACCT
>JACEGR010003849.1:0-97218 GCA_014170235.1 Listronotus bonariensis | reverse complement strand
AGTGTAACAAACTTTTTCAGTTTGTTACAAGGTTTTAAAATTTTCACTTAAAATAACCTTACTACAATTTGATTGTCTCTTATTTTAATTATTTACTATAATTTATAACATCAGCTCACTTATTTCAATAATTATTTCATCAATATATAAAATAATTCTTTAGAATACAACCCTGTCAAACGTTTATGGTGCTGCATACATCACAGGTGCATCCAAGTTATTGATTTTTCTAATTGAATAGGGTATGCGAATTTCGACCTTACTTATATTGATTCCAATGGACTTATACTCTTTTAATTAGCAAAACCCTTTGTTTTGGTGATTGGATTGTGTTTTAAAGTTTGTGACATTTGAGTCTTCGTTTTTAAAATTTCATTAAGTAACCAAATAATGTTGAATAATTATCTCTGTTTGGCAATTTGAATTTTGCGCCAAAGGACAGCAGGATACAGTTCCCTACCACCGGTGAGACCTTCAACCGGTTATTTTGTGGAATACGAGATGATAAATACCTGAGATTGACTCGAAAAGGCCTCTTTGCATATTTCGCAAGTAAGCAGAATGTCTGCAAGTGCATAGTTTATTTTTTAGCCTGTGGCTTTTGCAGTTTTAAACTGGATTTTTATATTTTATAACCTATGTAACATCCTCTATGGGATTTTAAAGACATTCTTTGGCCATAAGATCTGGTAAGTCGTCATTTTTCATCAATTTTACTTATTCTCCTTATCTTATATCCACCATTTTGTTTCAGGCTCCTATTCTATTTTATTCTATTTTTTACCTTTACCATTTGACCTTTTATCTCACTTCTACGTTTTATTTTACCTTCAAGTTTAATCATTATTCGATTTATCTCTATGGGTTCCCTTAAACTTGAGTTTTAAGGCGATATACAAGTTTTTTGATGGATTTCTGAGTTGTATGTAACCACGTGGTCGTGTTGGCAAGAAGTCCAAGCGGTTGATGGTTTATGTAATCCTGGCTATGCAGTGTTGCTCGTTCCAGTACCTATAAGGAATCCTCAGCTCCATATAGTACCGTGTGGTCATTTCTGGCAGTGCAGTGTTGTCCAGTCCAGAAGGAGTTTAGGTTGGTTCCAGTAGGAGTTCCAGAATCCAAAAGATAAGTTAACTTGTAAATTTACCTATATTTTTATAAATTTTGCCTGGCTCAGTACAGTGGCCATGTACTGATGCTCAGTAATATAATCTAATACTTAACTTTTGATTATTTAATACTTAACTTTTGATTATCATGTTACCAAATTATCTTTCTCTATAATTATTACTGTCTTATCAATTTATTTGCATCTCTGTACTTAATATTTCATTTTTATTAATTATGTTATAATTTTCTTGTTACTTGTTGAATATGCAAAGAGCAAAGTAACAACCGAACATTTTATTGGGTTTCATTGTTTGTTTATCCAAAGATATTGGATTACAAATTAAATTTATTTTGTTTATTCTTCCTCAAACTGATAATTAGTTCAGCTGCTTAAATTTAAATTAACAACCGATCATTAAATTTGGGTTGCATTGTTTGTTTGTGCCTGAAAAGGACTTCGTTTATCAATTTAAATTAAACCATACTGAATTAAGCTCAGCTGCTTAAATTTATTTAACAACCGATCATTAAAATTTGAGTTACAATTTTTGTTTGTGCCTGTAAAGGACTTCATTTATCCATTTAAGTAACACCTCACTGAGATTGTTCAGCTGCTTAATTTTCTATTTAAACATTTAATATCTAAAATAAGTTTCAATTTTTGTTTGTACCCTAACGGGACTTCATTTATAAATCTAACTTACTCATACTGGCGCTAGGTCAGCTGTTTAACTTATTTTAACTTACGTTAACTTATCTGAAATTATCATTATACTTTCTTATTAAATATAAAACTTACTTTTATAAAATTATTTTGTAACTTAAATTTAAATTACTTGATACCGGACGGTTTAAATATTCTGTACCTTTTAAAGTGTAACTTAATAAATTTTCAATTTAATAACTTTCTTCTAAATTCAGTATACTTCAATTCATAAATTTAATGATAAATAGATCTTTCATAATCTATAATATCCTCACTGGTTATCAGTTTAACAATTAATTTTTTGGGTTATTATTATATGTAAATTGCTTTATTTTTCATATTGATATGTATTTCTTTTTGTATATGATAAATTTATTTTCTTCTAAATTTCTTGAACTTATTTGTCAGGTTATATTTAGTTATCTCACAAACTTCTAGTTTTTAATAAGCTTTATATTTCAAAATTAGAAATTTAATTATCTCTCTCTATCTTTGTTTAATTTAAGTAAGGATACAGAACTTCACATGTGTAATTGTTAATTTCTCTTTTGTTAAATTTACTGCCAATTACGCCCAACGTGGGGCTCCAGTTTATAATAAAAATAATAAAAATAAAAAAATAAATAAAAAATGTTTATTGTTTGATTTGTTTTTAAAATGTTTGTTTGTTTTTATTTTGATAGATGGTATCTAGGAAATCTTTATTATTTTTATTTGGGGTGAGTTCACTCGGCTAGCTGATGTTAAATCAGATATTTTGAATAATCGGACTTTTTATGTAAGTACAAACAATGGGCGACAGAACTATAGAAGTTCAAAGGAAATACACATAACAAAGACAAAGTAATAAAAGTCAAAAATAAACTTAACAGGTTTATTTAGAAGATATTAATTTAATACGAAAAGAATAACAAATGTATCTTTATTCCCATAAATAAAGAAAAGTGAAATGTATTATAAATTTAGTAATTAATTTTGTTATTGAAAGTCAATAAGAAATTAAGTAAATTTAACAAAAGAGAAATTAACAATTACACATGTGAAGTTCTGTATCCTTACTTAAATTAAACAAAGATAGAGAGAGATAATTAAATTTCCAATTTTGAAATATAAAGCTTATTAAAAAACTAGAAGTTTGTGAGATAACTAAATATAACCTGACAAATAAGTTCAAGAAATTTAGAAGAAAATAAATTTATCATATACAAAAAGAAATACATATCAATATAAAAATAAAGCAATTTACATGTAATAATAACCCAAAAAATTAATTTTTAAACTGATAACCAGTGAGGATATTATAGATTATGAAAGATCTATTTATCATTAAATTTATGAATTGAAGTATACTGAATTTAGAAGAAAGTTATTAAATTGAAAATTTATTAAGTTACACTTTAAAAGGTACAGAATATTTAAACCGTCCGGTATCAAGTAATTTAAATTTAAGTTACAAAATAATTTTATAAAAGTAAGTTTTATATTTAATAAGAAAGTATAATGATAATTTCAGATAAGTTAACGTAAGTTAAAATAAGTTAAACAGCTGACCTAGCGCCAGTATGAGTAAGTTAGATTTATAAATGAAGTCCTCTTAGGGTACAAACAAAAATTGAAACTTATTTTAGATATTAAATGTTTAAATAGAAAATTAAGCAGCTGAACAATCTCAGTGAGGTGTAACTTAAATGGATAAATGAAGTCCTTTACAGGCACAAACAAAAATTGTAACTCAAATTTTAATGATCGGTTGTTAAATAAATTTAAGCAGCTGAGCTAATTCAGTATGGTTTAATTTAAATTGATAAACGAAGTCCTTTTCAGGCACAAACAAACAATGCAACCCAAATTTAATGATCGGTTGTTAATTTAAATTTAAGCAGCTGAACTAATTATCAGTTTGAGGAAGAATAAACAAAATAAATTTAATTTGTAATCCAATATCTTTGGATAAACAAACAATGAAACCCAATAAAATGTTCGGTTGTTACTTTGCTCTTTGCATATTCAACAAGTAACAAGAAAATTATAACATAATTAATAAAAATGAAATATTAAGTACAGAGATGCAAATAAATTGATAAGACAGTAATAATTATAGAGAAAGATAATTTGGTAACATGATAATCAAAAGTTAAGTATTAAATAATCAAAAGTTAAGTATTAAATTATATTACTGAGCATCAGTACATGGCCACTGTGCTGAGCCAGGCAAAATTTATAAAAAATATAGGTAAATTTACAAGTTAACTTATCTTTTGGATTCTGGAACTCCTACTGGAACCAACCTAAACTCCTTCTGGACTGGACAACACTGCACTGCCAGAAATGACCACACGGTACTATATGGAGCTGAGGATTCCTTATAGGTACTGGAACGAGCAACACTGCATAGCCAGGATTACATAAACCATCAACCGCTTGGACTTCTTGCCAACACGACCACGTGGTTACATACAACTCCAGAAATCCATCAAAAAACTTGTATATCGCCTTAAAACTAAAGTTTAAGGGAACCCATAGAGATAAATCGAATAATGATTAAACTTGAAGGTAAAATAAAACGTAGAAGTGAGATAAAAGGTCAAATGGTAAAGGTAAAAATAGAATAGAATAGAATAGGAGCCTGAAACAAAATGGTGGATATAAGATAAGGAGAATAAGTAAAATTGATGAAAAATGACGACTTACCAGATCTTATGGCCAAAGAATGTCTTTAAAATCCCATAGAGGATGTTACATAGGTTATAAAATATAAAAATCCAGTTTAAAACTGCAAAAGCCACAGGCTAAAAAATAAACTATGCACTTGCAGACATTCTGCTTACTTGCGAAATATGCAAAAGAGGCCTTTTTCGAGTCAATCTCAGGTATTTATCATCTCGTATTCCACAAAAAATAACCGGTTGAAGGTCTCACCGGTGGTAAGGAACTGTATCCTGCTGTCCTTTTGGCGCAAAATTCAAATTGCCAAACAGAGATAATTATTCAACATTATTTGGTTACTTAATGAAATTTTAAAAACGAAGACTCAAATGTCACAAACTTTAAAACACAATCCAATCACCAAAACAAAGGGTTTTGCTAATTAAAAGAGTATAAGTCCATTGGAATCAATATAAGTAAGGTCGAAATTCGCATACCCTATTCAATTAGAAAAATCAATAACTTGGATGCACCTGTGATGTATGCAGCACCATAAACGTTTGACAGGGTTGTATTCTAAAGAATTATTTTATATATTGATGAAATAATTATTGAAATAAGTGAGCTGATGTTATAAATTATAGTAAATAATTAAAATAAGAGACAATCAAATTGTAGTAAAGTTATTTTAAGTGAAAATTTTAAAACCTTGTAACAAACTGAAAAAGTTTGTTACAGTGGTCAAAAGTTACGATGGGCTTAACGTGATTCTATGACTATTTCCTGGAACATACAGTAACCGCTAAAGAGTTGAATAAATAAAAAAAAATATGTATTTTTTAAAATTTTTAAAAAACTTTTTGGCAATTACCTTTTCATATCCAGTAACCAAAATATCATATATGACATCCAGATCTTGGCGTCGCGTCGGTTGAGAAAATAGTTACGAAAAATTAAATTGCAAAAGCAAGTAAAATAATCATTTTATTATTTTTTAACAAAAATATGGGCAATTTTTACCATTACTCATAAGCAAATTACCCCAACAAAAATACAAGCTAAAAATTAAACGTGCATGGAATGATACAGATTTTTTTCATTTGTCTCCAGAGCCTACTAAAGCATCCATTGTAATTTCTAGCTTGTATTTTTATTTTTGTTTGGGTAATTTGCTTATAAGTTATGGTTAAAATTTTTGATATATTTGTACAATCAAAAAAAAAAAGTAAATTGAACTCTCTTCTTGCTGAACTAATAAAATGATAGTTGTAAATGACAATAAAATAAATCAATAAATTAAGAGGTTATTTTAAAGTTAATACAAGAAATGTTAAAACTCGTCTTCAGTTAATGATAGAAAAAAATCCATTTTTAAATATTTTAAAGTTTTTGGTTTAAAAAAATATTGAAAAGATTTTCAGAGATAAACCATTGCAACCCTGGGTGTACTAGCAAAAACCTAATTTTTTAATTTGCTCTAGTAGTCAGAAAAACAAAAATATATTTTTCGTTTTGAATAATAAAAAAAAGTTTTGTTAAATAAAGTTAGTTTGGTGAATAAAATGGTAGATTTAATCTTACAAAAATATATATTTTTAAAAATTACGATTTTTTTTTAAATACCTGCTTGAAAAAAATCCATTTATGCAAACTTTTACCGGTCACTTTATATCAATAACTATTTCGTAACCGTTTTTACAATATCATCTGTATACTTACTGCCAAAAGTGGCTCATCCCTTCTAGAAAAAGTTTGGTTTATACACGAAAAAGACGTCTTGTAGAAGGCATACCTAAGTATGGCCAAGGAAAACATTGTTAAAGTAGGTAAATAATAATTTGTTAATATTTAAAAATAATAGATTAAACGTATCTTAATTTTCTATTTCCAATAAAATTAAGGCAATAATAGATATTGATTTTTGTATTAAAAAAAGCCTTTTAAGGTTTTTGTCTATATAAAATATATATATATTTTTTAAAATTTTAAAAAAACTTTTTTGGCAATTACCTTTTCATATCCAGTAACCAAAATATCATATATGACATCCAGATCTTGGCGTCGCGTCGGTTGAGAAAATAATTACGAAAAATTAAATTGCAAAAGCAAGTAAAATAATCATTTTATTATTTTTTTAACAAAAATATGGGCAATTTTACCATTACTCATAAGCAAATTACCCCAACAAAAATACAAGCTAAAAATTAAACGTGCATGAAATGATACAGATTTTTTTCATTTGTCTCCAGAGCCTACTAGAGCATCCATTGTAAGTTCTAGCTTGTATTTTTATTTTTGTTTGGGTAATTTGCTTATAAGTTATGGTTAAAATTTTTGATATATTTGTACAATCAAAAAAAAAAGTAAATTGAACTCTCTTCTTGCTGAACTAATAAAATGATAGTTGTAAATGACAATAAAATAAATCAATAAATTAAGAGGTAATTTTAAAGTTAATGCAAAAAATGTTAAAACTCGTCTTCAGTTAAGGGTAGAAAAAAATCCATTTTTAAATATTTTAAAGTTTTTGGTTTAAAAAAATATTGAAAAGATTTTCAGAGATAAACCATTGCAACCCTGGGTGTACTAGCAAAAACCTAATTTTTTAATTTGCTCTAGTAGTCAGAAAAACAAAAATATATTTTTCGTTTTGAATAATAAAAAAAAGTTTTGTTAAATAAAGTTAGTTTGGTGAATAAAATGGTAGATTTAAACTTACAAAAATATATATTTTTAAAAATTACGATTTTTTTTTTTTAAATACCTGCTTGAAAAAAATCCATTTATGCAAACTTTTTACCGGTCACTTTATATCAATAACTATTTCGTAACCGTTTTTACAATATCATCTGTATACTTACTGCCAAAAGTGGCTCATCCCTTCCAGAAAAAGTTTGGTTTATACACGAAGAAGACGTCTTGTAGGAGGCATACCTAAGTATGGCCAAGGAAAACATTGTTAAAGTAGGTAAATAATAATTTGTTAATACTTAAAAATTGTAGATTAAACGTATCTTAATTTTTTATTTCCAATAAAATTAAGGCAATAATAGATATTGATTTTTGTATTAAAAAAAAGCCTTTTAAGGTTTTTGTCTATATAAAATATATATATATATATATATATATATATATATATATATATATATATATATATATATAAAAAACTTTTTGGCAATTACCTTTTCATATCCAGTAACCAAAATATCATATATGACATCCAGATCTTGGCGTCGCGTCGGTTGAGAAAATAATTACGAAAAATTAAATTGAAATATGAAAAGAAGGTCAGTTGGTATGATAATGTCCAAAAAGTTATTCGAGAAAGATGGTTAGAATATATATCTAGAAAAATGTAAAAAATTTTAATTTAAAATTTAAAAATTAGTCTCCTTACGAATCTTGCTTAATACCTAAAAATAAGTTAGCTAACAACAAATTACCAAACTAATGGAAACTACTTATTTTTTTATTTTCTTTTATAGTTAAAATGGCATAATTATAGAAAATTGAGATGCGGCCAGTACTCTTAATGTGTAACCCTGTTTTTCTAAGAGCTGTATTGGTATATAAGTATTACAATTAAAATGTAGTAAGCCATAACCGTGAGAACCATTTTAATTAAATAGTAACAAATAATGAGTAACAGCTTTCTAAAATAGTCCTTTTCTTCTATTTAAACTAAAGTTTAGTTACTCACCCAATAATTTAAAGTCTTACCGATTAGAAATGATTTGCAAATTTTATACTAATTAGATTGGAAACATAAGTTGGCATTTTTAATTAAATGTCAAAAATTACGTTTGCAAGCTATTACAAATAATTAATTTTTGCTTACAGCCTTTTGTAGAAACTAAAGTTAGGTTTCTGGTAAAGAAAAAACTTTTGTGGTAGAGTGTTTCGATAATTTTAAAAAACAGGGTGGTAAGAAATAATTGTTTAAAATTTTACTGGCAATATACTTCGATAATATAAAAGTTTGTTGCTTAAAAATTTTGTGAATGACTTTCACAACCAACCACAAGCCTTCAGTAGAGTAGTTTTAAAAAGATATCATGAAACATATTACATAACCAAAAACGTGAAATAAAACAAAATAAATATTTTGTCTGAAACATGTTTTTCCAAAGGATATTCTGTAAAACTATTTTACGAGAATTACAATCCAGTCTTTAACTATTAATTTACATACAAAGTAACAATATTTTTTAATCCTTTTACTATAACCTAACCAAATTTTGTCCTTGAAATACCACCATGTTGATTTTATCAAGGTAGGAGCATGTAGGAGTTGTGACAGTAGAATTCAGAAGGTTTCTATAAAATTCTGCCATAAATTTAATTAATTAAACTATTCAACATATTAAGAGCAGGATTTTACTTAAAAATAGGTACATGTACAGGGTTTTCATTTATATTGCGCCACCCACTTACAACGACAACTAAAAAAGATAGAAAAGAACTTCTTAATTAAAGTTTTATAATTTTTTATCTTTTTGTATTTTGAGCCTAACAAAAGTAACAATCATAAAATTGATTTTTTTCTACCCTTAACTGAAGACGAGTTTTAACATTTTTGCATTAACTTTAAAATTACCTCTTAATTTATTGATTTATTTTACTGTCATTTACAACTATCATTTTATTAGTTCAGCAAGAAGAGTGTTCAATTTACTTTTTTTTTTTTTGATTGTACAAATATATCAAAAATTTTAACCATAACTTATAAGCAAATTACCCAAACAAAAATAAAAATACAAGCTAGAAATTACAATGGATGCTCTAGTAGGCTCTGGAGACAAATGAAAAAATCTGTATCATTCCATGCACGTTTAATTTTTAGCTTGTATTTTTGTTGGGGTAATTTGCTTATGAGTAATGGTAAAATTGCCCATATTTTTGTTAAAAAATAGTAAAATGATTATTTTACTTGCTAAATGAATAAAATAATAGATGTCAATGGCAGTAAAATAAATAAAAAATTTGTGGGTGTAATTTTTAAGTCTATGCACAAAATGTAAAAACCTTTCTTTAATTATAAGTAAAACATGACAGGATTAATAATAAATATTAAAAATACTTTAAAAATAAACCATTGCAACAATGGGTGTATTGGCGAAAACGTAGTTTTGTAATTGTTTGCTTTGGTTGTCAAAAAAACATAAATTCTTTTATTTTGTCCTAAACAAATAAAGTTTAGCTAAATAAAGCAAGTTTTTTAAATTAAATGGTACTTTTATACTTTGTTGAATATAAAAGGAGTCGCGAATTCACTTTTTTCTAAATACAAGCTTCAAATTTTGTATTCGGGGCTAGAATTTAATTCTAAGCACTTTTTATTCCTAGGGTTTTTTAGAATCTTAAAGCCTAACCCTACTTTTTGTTATTTACACTTGGTGTTTTCAAATTTCCCCCATAACGCTGTTCGCATATCATATGTCAAAATAGATTTTAAGGTTATTGGACAAGCAAAGTTAATTGCCGGAAAAAATTTTGGAATTTTCTTTAATAAAAAATATGTTGCAAACTTTTGCCGGTTACTGTAATATATTTTTAAAATTTTATTTTTTCCCAGTTTTGCAAATTTGTAAAGATAAAAATTGGCGAGTTACTTACATAATGTTTTGTAATAGTGGTCATAATTATTATAACTGAACCCATTCTAGGTTAAAGAAATTCTAAATTTCCAAAGTTTATAACTTTATGTAGAAATTAAAAATTATAATTTAAATTATTTAGTATTTTTAATAACCAAATTATTTTATAATTTTTTTTTACGATATTTTAACTTACAGACATTCATTTTAAGCAAACATGTTTACTGCAATCAGAGAAAAATAAATCAGTTCTTTTGGAGCATAAGGACAAAAGAAACAAACGACAGGAAATTAGATAGGAAGTTGACAAAAGCGCTTCTTTATTTGTTTTTGCTTACTGGTTTGGTATAAAAATTAAGATTTAATGTGTTTGTTACATGAACAAAAAATACTTTTATAAATTTATTGTTTAGATAAAAACACCTATAAATTTAAAGTAAATATTTAAAGGTTTACGAGTAAGTTTAAGTGGCAGCTTTCACGAAAATATGACATTTTATTTAATACGGCGTGTCTACCTAAGTTTGCACCAAATGAAAAACTTTTTTATTAATTATTTTACCAAAAACAAAATATAATAAAATCTGCATGCATGGTCTCAAACCTAAAATAAAACCACCAGACAATTTTTTTTGCAGTTGTATACAAGGTATGTCAAAAAATATGAATTTGGCTTAAGAGAAAAGTTCTTATATTTTTCACAATTAATACAGGAATGTCTGTGAATCTAGCACAAGACGATTAAAACAGACTCCTGGCTAAGCCTATTGACGACAAAGAGATGGCGCTGGCAACGTTTTTGGATATAGAATTGCAGTTCAACAACGTACCAACTTTCTCACTAATGAAAGCGCTAACGAAAAAAGGTATTCCTGACACGATCTGCAACTGGATCGAAGCCTGTATATGACTATCGTTGGGAGTTCAATAATAAAATGGCATTTTTAAATAAAACACTGTTTTGAATTTGTTTTAAAAATCAAAATGGAGACTGTGCAATCAAAAAAGTAGGTGGTAGAGGAGCTTTCCTTGCCTGAGGAGGTACCACCCCACTCACCCTTTAAAGGACTCGTGAAGTCTTAACGGACGTTTCGGGTTATGGGTGTGTGAGTCAGTTTTCCTTCTTCCCTCTTTTTCTTATCTTTTTTCCTTTCTAACCCGCAAACTATGTACGAATGATGGCGGCATACCCGGAAGTAAAATGTGTCCGGAGGTAAAATACCCCTTCATTCGGATCTCCGGGCGAGGGGTTCATCGAGAGTTTAATTTCTTTGCAAATATATGTGGGTTTAACGTCAATATGAACTCCGTTCACCATTACCTTCAGTCATCTAAGCCCCACTTACTGTTTCTAACGGAAACTCAAATAAGTTCTAAATCTTCAACCAGCCACCTTCTCTTCCCAGGCTATGAACTTATTTCGTCTTTTCGCCCACATGGTGGCATATGTGCTTACGTCCGCAACGATCTGGCTTGTTCTCGAGTTTCCAATCTTGAATCGGGTAGGCCCGATATTCTTTGGCTCAAACTTTTCCTTTGGTCTTCAACTAAATTTATCTGCTGTTTGTACCGGTCCCCATCTAATAATTCCTATGTCGAATTCTTTAACTTTCTTTCAACAAAGGTCGATAGCATAATTTCTCAGTTTCCATCAGCTGAAGTAATCGTGCTTGGCGACTTTATGGTCCATAATAAGGATTGGCTGGGCTCTTCAAAAACTGACCCTTAAGGTAGAGCAGCTGAAATCTTCGCAGTCAGTAACTCTCTTACCAACCTTATTATGGAACCCACCTACTTTCCTAAAGTCCCAAATCATAGTTCAAATCCCCTAGATCTCTTTCTTACCACCAACCCCGAACTCTATCAAACATCTGTCAGAGCTCCCCTAGGTCGCTCAGATCACGGCTTAGTATATCTTACCCTGCACAGCCCGAGGTAAATGAATGCATGCCACCACGCACCGTATGGCACTACAACTCAGCCGACTGAGATGGCCTAAGGGACTTCTCTGCCACCTACCCCTGGGATTCCATCTGCTTTTCTACTCGTGATCCTTCTAAAATTCGCAATCAACTAACCGAATCAATTCAATTGGGCATTGAAACCTATATTCCACACACCATCAAGAACCACAAACAATCCAATAACAAACCCTGGTTTTCCAGATCTTGTGATAAAGCTAGAATTTTAAAAGTTCAGGCTATTAAGAAGTTTCTACAGGATCCTAGTCCAGAAAACCGACAGGCCAGCATTGAAGCAAAAAACTACTTCAATCAAACAATTTCTGAAGCCAAAGACTCCTTCGACAATCGTATTAAAAACAAAGTTCTTTCTTGCTCAAATGGCGGCAAATCTTTTTGGTCCCTTGCGAAAAACATAAGTAGGAGTTTTTGTATCAGTTCTTTCCCACCACTAACTTTGAAAGATGAAATTATTTCTACCGCTAAAGGAAAGGCAGAACTATATGCTAAACAATTTGCTGCCAATTTAACCCTTGTCCGTTCCGTAAATCATCCAATTCCAGCGGTTATCCCGGTTCCTCATAAAATGCCCGATATTATTTTTAAGGTAAAACACATAAAGCGTATTCTTTCTTCCCTTAACACCAGGAAATCGTCTGGGCTGGATGGCATACCAGCAGTCGTTTAAAAAAAATGTGCTCCAGAACTTGCACCAATCTTAACTCGGCTCTTTCGAATTTCTTACGACACAGGTATCTTTCCGGAAAGCTGGAAAGCTGCACGTGTTCAACCTGATCCCAAGAAAGGATCTAAATCTCTTCCATCTAACTATACACCAATTTCAATTCTCTCAGTTCTTTGTAAAGTAATGGAAAAATTAATTAATTCACAAATTCTTAAGTATTTAGAAAAACACAAAATTTTGCATGACAGGCAGTATGGATTTCGCCTCAAAAGATCTACAGCAGATCTTCTTTCCTTCGTATCACACTGCTGGAATAAGTCTCTTGAGTTTCTAGGTGAGTCCCAGATCGTTGCTCTTGATATATCCAAAGCTTTTGACCAGGTCTGGCATGCCGCACTTCTTAATAAACTTCCCTCCTCTGGTCTTTCAACTAAACTCCGTACTTTGCTCCCTAGTTATTTATCTGATCCACGTATATCAGTTATTATGGACGGTCATTCTTCAAACTTTCACCAAGTTAATGCTGGAGTGCCTCAGGGCTCAGTTCTGGCACCAACATTGTTTCTTCTTCACATCAACGACCTTCTCTCGTCCACAACTAATTCCATTCATAGTTTCGCCGACGATAGTACCCTTCACTCCAGTTTTCAGGTTCCTAAACCCATCACTAAACCTGATTTGGAAAACAAACGCAGAGCGATGCAGATATCTCTTTCGCAGGATCTTAATTTAATATTGGATTGGGGCGCTAAAAATCTCGTCCACTTTTATGCATCCAAAACACAATCATGTTCCTTGTCGCTAAAAGAGTTACCAAATACTCATCCTCTATTTATGAGCGGTCAAGATTTACAGAGCAAAGACACCTTCAATCTTGTGGGCGTCACATTTGAAAGTAACCTTAACTGGCATAAACACATTGTATCTATAGCCACGGCAGCTTCAAAATGCTTGGATTTCTCTTTCGAGCCAAAAAGTATTTTCCCCAGTTTCTAGAATGTGAAACCTGCTGCCCGCACAGGTCTTTCCTTCCCCCAAATCTTCAAGTATTTAAATCCCTTGTCAACAAACTCCCTCTTACCTCGCTTAAGATACCCACGGTACGCTAGTATTTAGGCTTTTAGTCTTCGTGGTTTGTCCAAAGATAAAAAAAATATGTTTTATTCCTTTTAGTTTTCGTTATACCCTGCAAGGTTAACGAAAAAGTGCCACTCTAGTATTAATAAGGGAAGAATTTAATATGTCTTTAAAATAGCATATCCTATTATTATAAGAAAATACAGTGTGTCTACGTAAGTTGGCGTCATATGGAAAACTTTTTTGTAATTAATTTTACGAAAAAAGTTATTCTCTGCACCAGATATAAAAGTCTTATCAGTCATCTACGAGATTTGTTAAGTGTAAAGTACCTGTTTTTTGCTTATGTTCAAAATAGTTATAAAGAAAATATGTTGAAATTTATAAATTATTTTTGAATATTTAATTTAACTTATTAAAAAACATATTTTTGATTTTGCATTTTGCAATACATTTATTAATAATTTATTTAATGGAGCCATTTTAAATCTTTTTGTTTTTTAATCCAGTGACATCAAAATAAGAATGATGTATAATGCACTAATGTGTAAATTTAATTTTCTCGATTTTATCCGAAAAAAATAAGATAAAAATATATATTTCAAATAAACAAAATTGCTTTTCTTCTTTTGAACAGTTTTTAATATTAGCAAAAATGCAAGTTCTTTACTCCTGAGCAAAAGTTACCTTTTTGGCCAAACCTCGTAGATGACTGATACAGTTTAATATTTAATGTTTGTATTTTAGTTTTGGCACCATGCTACAGTTTTTATAAGGAAAAACTTTTTTGTAAAATAAATATCTATTAAAAAGATCCCATATGACTGCAACTTACGTAGACACACTGTATGTCGATGGTTTTTGTTAAAATTTAAAGAAACTAGTAATTTTAACGAAATTAGAAGTAATTTAAGACTACTAAAAAGATTCTATCATTCATACCTGTTAAATATTGACCTGATAAATTTCATATATATATTTTAAAAAATAGACATAAAAAATAATACTGAGCGACGACCATTGAAAAACGCTTTATTTTAAAGAAGCTAAATATTTTATTTTAGCTGACAAATAAAATACCGTCTTGTTAGTGAAGAACACAAAGGCATTTTACTAGGCTTTTAAAAGCGCCTGTTTCTGTTATACTATTTGTTTTCGCGACTATATTTATGGCCGTTAAAGCACAATAAATCAAGGCTTGAAGGGTAAAGAAAAAAACAACAACAGGAAACAAGATAGGACGCTAACGGAAGTTCTTCTTGATATAATTCTGCCGACCACTTTACTTCCATTACTTATACTTTGAAGTGTTAAGAGCTAGTTATGCGAACAATGAATATTTTAATATACTTAGATGACAAAAAAGTTTTCTGGATTAACTTAGGGGTTGCTAATATATATATATTTTTTTATGTAAATTTTGGACCACTTGTCAATAATAAATAATATTACTTTATAACAAAAACATAGCATTTTTTATAGTCAGAAAAGTTTGTGTTTATTACAGAGATTTAACTTTTTTTAATATAAGAAAACAACAAAATTAAAACATCCTATTTTGCCTTAAGACAAAAATAAAACTAAAGTATATTGTTTTTTAATGTTAGCACTTAGAAAAAAATTATTCACATGAGGGTCAAAGGGACCATACTGTTTAATAATATTTTCTTTAAATATTGTTTATTCAAAAGGTCAAAAATTAAATTATTTATTTTATTTTATTTTAATAATACCTTAGAGGTATATGGTAATTAATTTTTTTATCTTTAATTTTTTAAATACCTTGAACGCACAATTTTTACAAATAAAATTAAAGTAATTTTAAATAATGAAATAAAATTGAGTAAATACAGGGTGTTTCATAACTTATCCGACAAACTTTAGGGGCTAATTATACAAAAAAAATATGAAAAAAACTTTATATAAAATATTTTCCAAACGCGTAACAGTCCGTTCACACGGTACGGTTTCAGACATTTCATTGATTTGATAAAACTATCGAATCTCGCAGTGGCGCATTATTTCAAAGCTGCATATTCACACTATACAATTATCTTCCGTACGCGGGAAAACGATCGTTTTGTTCAAACTTGCATTCGGTTATCGCCAATAGAAACCGTATGCGGCAATTCGGGGAAAAACCAAATTGGTCGTCAGTGACATGTACATTGACAATTTTACGTCCAGACGCAATTCGATGGTTTTGCCGAATGTTATTTATATTTATGTAATTTTATTTGAGAAAATGATTACGGAGTTGTTAAGTTTAGTGGAAGCAAAAGCCGCTTCGTGGGATAAAACAGCTGACATATACAGGGTGTCCGGAAAGTCAACGACATTACTAAAGGAGCTAATAAAACAGCTCATAAGCATAAAAAATAAATAAAAATGCCTTATTAAAAATCGTTGGTTTTCGAAATATTGGCACTTGAACTTTGTTAAAATCGCCTAACAAAATAAATATTTTAAAATTTAAATTTAACCTTTGCAGCACTGAATTTTCATTTCATTAATTAAAGGCCAACAACAAACTAAAAGTTCTCTTCAAAAAATTGTAAGCATGAAGGTAGATATACTCTGCGAGAATTTAGAAGATATAAAACAAAAAGAAAGGCAGTCTTTTGGTAAAGGATGCACCCAATATCTTCTATTTACTTGTCTTTAACAAAGTTGCGATACCAATACAACAGAACAAGGATATTATTTACATCCCTTATGCCAAAGTTAAAAAAACTGACTGTTCAGTACTGATAATTAAATCCCTTGTCTAAATAAAGTGAATAACACAGTGGCCTATTTCATGAAAAAGGAAATAATCGTTGTAATTTAGCCTAAATTGTAAAAGGTGCAAAAATTGTGTGTTTATTAGTCTTTTGTGATGGATGCCACAAAAACAGGTATATTTTTTAATAAATACATTGTAAGATTCTAATTATTTAATGCCCATTTTTTTTATTTAAAAAAACAATAGGGCAAATATATATTCATTGTTTTGTTTTGGCAATTCACTAAGCTATAAAAATATACCCTCAGCTTTTAGCTATTGAAGCAAAATTTATACTGATTAAGGCAATCATAATTAGAATTGCAAATATTTGCAGACCCTATAACAACAAATCGTTTTTCCTCTGCCGAACCCACTCTCACCTACGGTGACGTTTTTAAATCTTGGGTCTGGTCAATAGGACAAGAAAATTTGAAAGTAAATAAGCTATTTTTAAATGCTTTTGACATTCAAAATCCTGGTGTTTCAAGAGTAATTACTAGACAGTGTTACCAGGTAAATAAAAGGTTTTTGCGGTAGCTGGTTACAAAAATACGGTAGATCGCCACTTCTTGGGGTTTAAGGGGGTAAAATTTATTGAAGCGTAAATATTTTATTATTTGAAGAGCAAAAAAAAGTAGAGAAAGCTGTAGATCAAGGTTAAAAACGGTAGATCTACCTTAAAAACGGTAGATCTGGCAACACTGTTACTAGAACTTGTTAGCAAGTAAGCAAGGACATTTATTTCCCTGTTATTCAGATCTTATCCCATAAGTACATCCCAAGTCTTAAGCCTTAAGCTTAATGTTAGGCTAAACCTTATAGTCAGTTAAGAACGTTCCCAGAAATATCACTTTTCTTGGGATTTTTTTAAACTTCGAATTTTCATACTACTAAGTCTCCTCTATACATGGGAATTTTTTTAATAGGCCTTGCGGCACTAAATTTCGAGATATAGGCTTTTAAAATTTGCCTATTTAACATGTAAGTCCTATCCTGATGGACGTTTTAGGACACGTTTAATTAAATATCATTCTAACTTTTCTTAAGAGGATGCCGTAGCAGGTTAAATTAGCTAAAACGCGATTCGCTGCCGTTTTTAAATATTTGTTTTGAGAAAAGTTGTACATAGAAAAGTTTCTTAAAATGATCCAAAGATTATCGAAAAGTTAATTGATTTTTGGTAATGGTAATAATTAACACATTAAATTTCCCAAAATTACAAAACCGTAAAAATAACCAACTTTTCGATAATCTTTGGATCATTTTAAGAAACTTTTCAATATACAACTTTTTTCTCAAACAAATATTTAAAAACGGCAGGGAATCGCGTTTTAGCTCATTTAACGTGCTACGGCATCCCCTTAAAATTTTTACCAAAAATTTATAATCAATGATTGAGGATACAACAAACGTTTTTCTGAGCGGTACTCGTATAAAAGGTAATTTAAAAATATAAATTTTGCAAAAGAAAAAAGTAGTTCTTTTTTTTTTACAATATCAAAAAGTTTTATATATCAAAAGAATATTAAAAGTAACGTGTAAATATTTATACTTCTTTATTGTAGCTATTTTTGTAAAAGATAAAAATGAAAAACCGAAAAAACAGTTTTTTTCTACTTTTCTCAAAAATTTTTGAGGTTAGGGTAAAACTAGTTATTACGTAAGTTGTAGGTTTTTTTTTAATGTTGACAACATTTACATTTCACTTTTTTTCATAGAAGTTATTATTTAGCCTGAAATTGCAAAAAACATTTTTTTGTTATTTTAATAGTTTATCAAACTAAAAATACAAACTAATTATAGTTTAAAAAATCAAAAACACTCTTCTAAAGCACATTGAACTAAAAGTAAAAAATATTTTTTAATAATATTAAAACAATATTGAATGAAAAATAGTGGTATTTTTGCAGAAAAGCGTGGGCGGTTTGTGCCATATTTTTAAAATATCAAGCGACCGACGCTTTTTACAAAAATACTACTATTTTCGTTCATTATTCTTTTAATATTATTTAGAAAAATATATTTTTACTTTTACTTCGATGTGCTTTAAAAGCGTGTTTTTAGTTTTTTACTATAATTATTATATCTTATGTGCATACTTACCAATTTAAACCTTGTAACTTTTTTATCCTAAAAATAAACAAAAACATCAGTTTATCAAGTTAATTAATACAGGATAAGATAAACAATATGATGACCATTAAAAAATTGTTCAAAGAGCTTTACAAGAAAACCACATTTGGCATATCCATCTTTATTAGTTTTAAATATAATTATTTTGTCTAATTGTCGCATAGGCTTGCTACACAGTGCATTAGCTAAAAAAGTCGGGTATCCTGTCTTAGTATAAATATTACTTTTTCGGAAACTGTATACACCTAGGCATTTTTATGACATGCAAGTTTAAACGCCTTTAAACTTTTATAAAAAAAAATTATAGTTTTTGACCCACAGAAATATTAGTATTCCTCAGTCAAAAAATTGGCCACCCTGTATATAAATAATTAGAGAGACTCTTCAAAATTTTTGTTTTGTGCTTAGATTAATTCTTAAATATAGAAGTTTATTTTCTTATTATCATAATTACAATAAAGTTTTAAACATTTTATTAGAAAATCATAAATATAAACTTATAAAGTATTTTATGCTTTATTTGTTTTCTGGGAGATTAAATTTAAACAAAATATTATTTGGTTTTTCTTTGGAATAAAATTAAAAGGTTATGTAGCATTTTAAGAAAATTAAAACTTTTGTAAAATATGAAGAACCATTCTGCTCTTAAACCATATAATAAAAGTTATGATTACTTTAAAAGAAATAAAATAATGAAATATTTAATATTAAGTTACTTACAATATAAAGATTTTAATCTATAAACAAAGGTTTATTAGCACTCGATTAAAATTATTTTAATTCAATAAAATAAAATCGAAACAAGACGCCAGACGGGAACTGGGCCAATGGTTGCGTCTCAAAATGTGGTAAATAGTTTTTAAAAAACTTATATTATATATTTACCACATTTTTGAGGAATCATACCTATATTATATTGTGTAAAAGCAGAATAGTTCTTTAAAATGTATAAAAGTTTTAATTTTCTTTATATGTTAAATTAACTTTTTAATTTTATTCGGGAGAAAAGACAAAAATATTTTGTTTAAATAAATTTATATTTTTAAGAGTAATGATGCTTTTTATAAGGCAAAAACGATGTGGAACAATATTTTAAAGGGTCTTTTAAATTTTGAATGAACCAAAAAATAATTTACGCTTGTTTCTGGAGTAATCTAAATGTACTTAAATGCTTCAGTGCTTTAGAAAACACCAAGTTTTGACCTTTTTTTTAATTAAGGAGCAAAAGTGATAATTTACTACAATTAATTTTGTTTGAGCTAATATCTATATGAAATAAGTTATAAAAGTAAATTCATTTTTATTTTTTAATGCCAACTTTTGCTTTCAAAATGTACATAACTTTTAATTTTAAACAAGGTTAATATTTTTTCTCCAAGTTAAAAAATTAAAGTAGTTTTCTCCTATATCGTTTTGTAAATTTGCATTAGATTTTTTTTAATTAATAATAAAATCGTTTTCCATATGGTTAAAGATTTATAGGAATTTCTGTATAATTACGAGTTATTAGAAAGCATGTTTTATATGGATTTTTTAAATAATATCTACATATAATAAGAATAACTAAGCTCACTCTGACTTTTCGTTTTAACGGAAGTTTTATGTTACATCTAAGAAAATAATGTAAAATTACATATTCCACAATTTAAAAGCAAGTTGGCTCACGATATTCTCGAAGGGTATAAAAATCCGATAAAATATTTAAAAAGAATTACGTTACCTGCAAATTTGGAAAACCTATTTTTAGTGGTTTTCTAAGATAGTCAGCATTTGAAATATTTATTACCTATTTTAGCCTTAAGATTTGTGTTTCGTTCTACATCTGCTAATTTATTTGTCTGGAAATATGGCTTCTTTTTCTTTTGTTTAAACTTTGACTGACATAAATTAGTAGCAAATACATAGACACTTATTTTTATTACCAACTTACAACAGTTTGCAGCTATCTTGAAATTTGTATCTCTCAATTTCACTCTAAAACATAGTATTTATGTATCAATTGCATATCCCAAAATTTTACTTTTTAAATTGATTAGTTCAAAATAGGGGGCGGGGGAAATTAAAAAAGGCACTGTAATTATCTAAATATTCAATGTTATTTGAATATTTTTTTAATAAAATTTGTTTGTAGATCGTAGATATGTATGTTAGTTGTGGCCGAACTATTTGTCCAAACATTTGGCAAATTATTGGTAAGCAAACGGACTTGAAAGGAGTTATGCCAATTAAGGCAAATAAAAACGAACTACCCATCCACACAATGTTTGTTTGCCAAAGTTTGTCGTTGTTGGCCCAATGTCTAGCGGCTGCATTAAATAAATGCTTTTTGACCAGAAAACGTACCTATTTTTTCTGAGAGTTTATTACAACATAATCTATAAGGCTATTGCAATAATCTGTGTCCCTGGTTGATGTGTGATTATTAAAAATAATCTGAAATTGTTTAAAAACTAAATGTCCTACGTTTAATTAGAAATTTTGATTTTTAAAATTAACAAAGCAAGCTTTAAATATAAACACTTTGGTTGACATGAAAATAGGTTATAATACCTTGTATTATAAGTTTTGACAAATAAAACTTGTTAAAAAAAGCAAAAACAAGTTTTTTAACATCCCGTATCTTCGTTAATATTCAGTTTTAGAAAAAATTGTATAGAAGTTTGTTGCATTAATTTCTATGCAGACTCGCCCACCGAAATCCTAAGGCGTAATTTCGGGACACCCTCTATAATAATTAACTTTAATTTTTTTCTTAAAATTTAAAACCGTAACTATTGCTTATTAATATTTCCAGTCCACCAACCCCTTTTTCCTACTTTTATAAATGGATGTAAAATATTTGGTAGACTATTGGTTTTTTCTTTTTCCATTATAAATTTAAATAAATGCTTAGGGTGATTAACTCCAAAAAAAATAATGAATGTGTCGCCCATACCATAGTAACATCTTGGGTTTCTTCTTTGCTCTTTATTTTGGTAATCCACGAACCATGTCATATAAATATTAGCGACCACTAGCAAAAAAGCTCTTTATGGGAAGTCCCTTATCCTGTCTTTTTCTTGAAAACATAAGGTATTATGGCCGCATTTAAGCAGGAACGTAATGGCATATTTGGGAAGTGTCGTTCGTTCTGATAAGTTGCTGTTTTCTTTCAGTCTTAGTTTAAAACGTTTACTGGTAAGTTGCTGTATAAACTTCCAACGTCAAAACTTACAATTGGATTTTTAAATTGTAGTACTTTTCCGCCTATTATTTATTCAAAATTTTGCTAGTTTTAAGCAAAAGATGTTATTTGTCCACTAAAATGTATGGTTTACATCACAATTTTAATTTTATTTTGCTTATTTATCATTTTAATTTTGTTTTCTTTTGTATCACTCATTTTAAAGTGTCAAAATATGTACTCGTTCTGCTACATATTTAAATATTATTATATATTAAAAAAATTTAATAAAAAATATATTTATTTATAACTTTATTTTCTTAAATTTTAAATTTTAAACTTCACGTATTCAGTAAAAAGAAATTTTAGCTTAGTGTTCTTTATAAAGTGCTGAAGTTTTAGAGTATTAATTTTATTAAGTGTTTTACAATATACAGGGTGTTTATTTAAAACCTTATTACTCAAGTTCTCTGCGAAAAGAGAAAATTGGAGAAAATCGCCAAAACACAACGTTCAACCCCTTAACCACATACTAAAGATAGAGATAGATAAGCAATACCACCCCAAAATTCTTAAATTGGGAGGGGTTAAGTGATAGATCATTTTAAAGCTTCTGACGAGTACTTTATAATTCTAGAATATAAAGCCAATATGTTTTGACTTACTACAAAATGGCGGTACTAAAAAATTATCCAAAAACCTGATTAAATGACAACGAAACTAATACAATAAGACGTACTTAATGGGGTATTTTAGTGGTAAAATAATATACAGGGTGCTTTATAAAAAAATAAACACTTTATATCCTACCCTGTATGTTCTCACTAGTATCCCCATTAAACAGATTTGTAAAGGGCTTTAGGAAAATACCACATTATGTACATGTAACTTTATTAGTTTTGGAAATATGGCCATCTTAATCAGGTTTTTGGATACCGAACCGTTATTTTGTAGTTGGTGAAGAAAATATTATATTCTAGGGTTACAAAGTACTCGTTAGGAGCTTTAAAATGATGTGTATCACTCGACCCCCTTCTCATTTAAGAATTTTGGAGTGGTTGCTCTGGGGGTCAAGGATATAAAGGGGTGCCGTCCAATTTTTTGTGAAAAACGTTCCCCCTTAATAAATATGACGTGTTTTGGAGATTTTTTAAATCTGTCTAAAAATAGGTCTAAATGTAAATGAATTAGTATGACTTTATTATTTAACACTAACTTAAATAATTATTATGGCAAAAAGGTGACGTCACAAACATAACCTTTATATTCGGATAAATATTAAAAATCAGGCACTCTTTCCGCGGTCTCCGTGTAGTGCGATTCATGTCCCGGGTAGGCGGTATTGAACACATGATGTCTTCGTATGGTGAGCGTGGTGCGCATGCCTTGCGGAGAAACGTCAGTGGTGAAAGTGACAATTGTGCGCGATACCAGTAGCAGCTCTTGGTTTGACAGCCACAATTTATGCATGTTCAGAAGTTCCCCGCTTGTGTTAATTGTTTGAAGTGTTTCTTATTCATATGCTAGAAAAGTCTAAGAGTTTCGAGCTCAATTATCCTGATTTGCCATTTAAAAGCTTATGACCTATTGGTCATATGACCAGAATGGGAGAACTGGCAAATTGACTTGGTATCAGAGCCATAAAACAAAGAGATAGATAAGCACTTCTTATTAAAAAGTTTATATCCTTATGTTGACATTAGTAAATCGTTTAGTTTAGTGTTCGCCTTCTACATGTGCTTCTATGGTCTGGACGTCCAGTATGTATCTAGGGAATATCGCGCGAGTTTTTATATTATAAATTTTAATTGTTTCTTTCTTAACTTATATATTAAGTTTTTGCAATATTTATTTAGTCTTTTGTGTTTATATATTCACTGTTTTAATAATAACTGTTTGGTTAAATTTTAGTATCTAATTTTAACAAGTATTAAGCGAGTATTGTATCTTATAAATACATAGCGACTAGTTTTGCACCTATTTTATTTTAACTTAATCCATTTTTTTAAGTGGTTTTAAATTTAAAAAAAATGATTTATAAACATGATATTGCCACAAGTTATAAAATTTGAATCATTAAATTTAAACATTTATTTTATAAATTTTGTTGTGGAAGCTCACAGGTTCATTGCCACCACTTACCACCTTTGTCAGATTTTAGACGCAACCAATCAAATGTTAGGATAAATTATAATTAATGTTACAAATAAGAGAAAATATGCGGGTGTAAACGGAACATTGGTATTTTAAATAAATAGTGGTTTCTACTATGTAATATTACTTTTACTAAAAAAAAACTTTTTTTTGTTATCATATTTCTGGTCTCTTAAAAAAACAAAAAAATATTTAAATAGCAGAATGTTAGCAAAAAATATCTAATGTTTTTAAAAACAATTTTAAAAAGAACAATTCTAAATATTTCTATTTTCTAACTAAGAATTTAATAAATATTATGTAACCAAGTACGGATTTCTACCCAAAAATAAATTGCTAATACTTTGGAACTTTTAATAAAGGAGGTGTCACTTTTTTACACCCTTAAAAACCCTTTACTAAACTTAAGACTTGGTTTTGGGTCTTTCTAGCATGTCCAATAAAAAAAAGAATATTTAATGAATTTTTTAAACAATATTTTTTTAAATTACGTTTTTCTTTCATTTTTCACAAAAAAAATAAAAACAAACAGTATTAATTTACTGAATTAAACTAAATTGCTTAAAATAATTGTATAGTACAAAAAAGCTTTTTAAAACAAGCTTGTGTTTAAATGTACGTAAACGAATTAAATAAACTTATTCTTTAAAACGTTTATTATCAACAGATAACTCCATAACACAAATTATATGATCTAAAAGCTTGTTGCGAGACATATGGGTATTTACTTGGTATAAAATAGATTAAATTATTATTTTTTTATTTACACAGGTGAATCTCGCGACAAGCTTTAAGTTCATGTAATTTGTGTAATAAGGTTATATATTGATATTAAAAGATTTAAAAAATATATATATTATTCTTACATTGTACATTTTAATAAAAGTTTGTTTAAAAAAATCTTTTGTACCTTAGAATTATTTTTGTTTCCTAGTTTGTTTATCCCATTAAACGCATTATTGTTACAAGGTCGTCTGCCGGTTAATTTTAAACAGTTAAGCTATAATACAAATGGGCATTTGTATGTGACTCCAGATATTCCAGTCCACCAAAAATTCAGCCGGATTGCAGGAACGGAGTTTTAACTCACATTCGATTTATTATAAAGTCCTTTTATTTGATACCCATAGGGTAAAAGTGCATTATGCATTAAAATAACTAGTCCGCCACTTGGGTGTTCGGCCTTGTTGCATTTAGAATGACGTCATTTAATTCTTCGAGTTACTTTTGGCAAGCCCTTTTATTTGATATCTATATTGTAAAAGTGTATCAAAAAGACTATTTTACAGTCTTGAAAGTTCCACCATGTTGAATTAAGAATGACGTTACTTTATATTTCGAGTTACTCTAAGCCAGCCCTTTTATTTGATACCCATCCTGTAGAAGTGCATTAAACTAACTATTTCGCCATCATGGGTGTTTCGCCATGTTGGATATTAAATGACGTTTTTATTTTTTAGGTTACTTTCAGCAAGCCCTTTCGTTTAATATTCACATTGTGGGAATGTATTAAACTTAACTAGTCTTCCATCTTAAGTATCCCGCCATGTCGGATTTAGAATAACGTCACTATATTTTTCAAGTTAGCCTCGGATATCCCTTTAATTTATTATTTATATAGTTAAGGTGTATTAAAAATAACTAGTAGGTACGCCATATTGGATTTGGAGTGACGTCACTTGATTTTTCAAGTTACTTTCAGCAAGCTCTTTCATTTGATACCCATATTGTAGGAGTGCATTAAGGATAACTAGTTCGCCATATTGAGTTAGGAGTGACGTCACTTTATTTTTCGAGTTACTTTCAACAAGCCCATTCAATTAATACCCAAATTCTGGGGGTGCATTAAAAATTACTAGTTTGTCATCTGAGCTGTTTCGCCATGTTGGATTTAGAATGTCGTTTTATAGCTAAACCTGCATTGTCATCCAAACTAGACGTGTGTACAAAATTTCAGCTTAATCAAATAAAGATATGTGCTTTAAAATTAAATCGCAAGGTTTGTCCCGTACAGGGTGGTGCTTTTCGTTTGAAAAATATAGGTACGCTACTGAATTCTAAGTAAAAATTCCCTAAGTTTTTTTATTTACATTTTTTTCTACCCCTAAAATATTAAGCAAATTACTAGTGCCTGGCCAAATTAACAAAATTTAAAAAACACTCTGTATCTTCAAAATAAATCAAGTTAGCCATTATTTACTTTTACCACTGAATTTGTTCCAAAAATTGAAATTGAGATTGTGCAATCAGATTTGTTGTATCTTTTTTAGTTTTCGCTTTACCCTGCAAGGTCAACAAAAGGCGCCACACTGTACATTTGTACATACATACATACATACATTGCAGGTTTAATAAAAGCTTGTAAAAGCTAATTTCCTAAAGCAATAGTTACCCAAGTACTTTTTGTAAGCAAGATTTTACCACAGGTAGATTTTAAAACATACATGTATATTAAAAAAGTAATAGCCAAAGAGTCAATAAAACCCCACGCATAAAATTCCACATTCCGCTTGAATAACTTAATTCCTTAGATTTGGAGTCACGGCGCGGCGTTTAATATCTATTCCGATCAGCCAGTGAATACGCGAACTTCTCCTATTCAGTTTATCCAGAATGTTTCCCACAACCCGGAATTTAAAATGAAATTCTTTCGATAAATTGAAAGCAATATATATATCCTCTATATCATGTGCGGTTCTTAGCTACACTAATGAGATTTTCGTTCCTTTAAAAAATATAAAAGCATTTCCTTAAGAGTTATTTAAGAATTTCTATAGGAATTTTAATTCGTTAAACCATTATGTTGAAAAATGAGAAATTGTTCGGGTGATATTAGAGAAATATTGCACATTAAAATAGGGCCAGGCACTAATAATACCGGGCTTATTTTGACATCTGAGCTTGCGCATGGTGGGATAAGGTCTCTCTTAATAAGGGGTTGTATCTGGCTTCATGTATGTCGGTTTAAGGTCGTGCCGTATTCGTAGCCGCTATTTTATCCTAATTCTATCTATTCCTACCGCTACGATTTTAACCGACGAACTTGCGAAAGATTAAGGATGTGTTTATTTCGAAGCGACGAGGACCGAGGTTAGCGGCGCGGCCCAACAAAATCACCTTTATGGTACAATAACATAGGGGTGCTTCGGTCGAGCCGCGCTGCTTACCTCGCTCAAAACCTCTCCGAGCAACAAGGAACGAGGTTGGCAGCGCGGCTCGACAAATTTACCTTTATGGTACAATAACATAGGGATGCTTTGGTCGAGCCGCGCTGCTATCCTCGCTCAAAACAGCTCCAAAATATACACAGCCCAAGGCAGTGTTGTCGGACTAGCGGCTTCGTCACTCTGCTTTGACAAAGCTAATGCTACATTTACAACCAATTCTGACATTTTAAATTCACATTTAAGCAATTGCCTAAACTTCACTTATCAAATTTGGATTTGACAAGTGAAGTTTAACCAAGTGTTTAAATGTCAATTTGAAATTTTCAAATTGGTTGTAAATGTACATTAAGGTGACTTAGGTGTTAGCTGTTACTCTGACTTACGTTTACGGAGGTAATAGGTTAGTTAGTATCAGTTGATACATAAAAAATTAATAAAAATTAAAATGAAAAATTTTGTGGATACATTTTTAAAAGTAACAATAAAAATATAGCTATGTAGATATTATAGCTTTATTAGGTATTATAAGTATTATAACTAAATTTACATATTTTCCATTATCAATAAATATTAAAATTTTAGTTACGTAGGTTCATTATATATCCGTTTACTTGTTTCAACGATTTTTTTTTTTTCATTAAACTTATTAGTGCTTTTTTGTCACGTTTAAAAGAAATTTAAAAAGAATTGTGCTGTTTTAGGTAAAAATGTATGTTGATACTATTATTTAAAAAAGGTTTGAAACTTATGTACTATCTAAAAATTACTCAACAAATATGTTTTAAAATTGGTTAAAATAAATATCTCACAATTTTTTCCTAAGGGTTTTTTTATGTTAGAGTGACAAGGAACAATGTTAGCAGCGCGACTCGACAAAATCACCTTTATGGTACAGTAACATAAGGATGCTTCGTTCGAGCCGCGCTGCTATTCTTGCTCAAAACAGCTCCAATATAAACACAGCCTAAATCGTGAATTTTTAGCAACTTAAAAATTTTATATTTAGACTTTATTTTGTTCAACTGTTGCGGAAATTCGGTATTCGAATATAAATACCAATAGCGTAAAAAAATGTGTTCGAATACTCAGTATTTAGGAATACCAGGATTGGGTATTCATGAATACTAAAGGCCAAAAAATTTTAAAGAGCAAAAAAGATGGTGCTTTCTTTAAAAAAAAATATTAAAAAGCAAAAACACTCCTTTTCATTTATCTTTTTTTGTTAGAAAAATTCATACCTTATTATATATTCGTATTTTCAAGTAAACTGTAAAAAAGCTTTTAAAACTCTGTAGTTTTAAAAATAGGACGTTTAAAATTTATTTTTATATAAAGTTTTTTTCTTATTTTTTGTTAGAGAATCTTTCCTTAAAGTTTGCCGGTAAAGTTAATGAACACCCTGTATAAATACCATTTATATTGTTAAAAAATTACAAATAAATAATTCCCACTGCTTTTAAGCAAGACCGCGGTATCCTAACTAGAATCAGCTGAGAAATAAAAATGGCTGAAAAAATAAAATATATTTAATTATCCCGAAAATCCCGGTACTTAAGAAATTTAATCCAGAATAGTTCGGGACTGTTAAAGGAGCGAGATCCAAGGATTATATTCCCTACACACAAGTGATAACAGGTATTACAGCTTATTATAAAATAGAATAACAATACTTCACAACTGCACACGTAATTGTTCCTTACGCGGCTGCCTCGAATCGCAGTTTTACAATAACTAAATTTAACCCCGTCGACGGCAAAACCACCGCAAACATGTTTTAACCCGCTTAAAATGCGTAAAAAATAATTTTATTAAAAATATTTAAATTAGTATTCAAATAACGGTATTCAAAGAGCAGTATTCAAATATTGGTATTCGAATATCAGTATTCGAATACCGATTTAATTAAAGTTTTATTATTATGAAGAGAGACTTGTTACAAAACTTGCCGCACCCTTTGTAGCAGCTAGTAGCAAAAATATTTACGTCACTTTTTTGCCAAATCATTGGACTAATATTTACGATTATTGCCAGTATATTATGTGAGTTAGATTATTTTTTAAGAATAGTGCAAGTCAATACCGCTGTTATACTTTTAAAAAACAATTATTATAAAATCCAATACCAGTAAAATTAATTTTCTTATAGGCATGCTATGCTATTTTATCGTACATATTACGAGCATAACACTGCGACTTTTATCCATATACTTCTACAACTGCAAATATTTAAATCTTATCATTTGTTAAAGAAATTTATTATTTATAATTATTTCGTAACAGCAAAGTCAAACCTAAGAACAGTGAGTGGTTCGATAGTTTTCAACCACGACAAATAAAATGGATATAAAAAACGACGCAGACAAATCTACCACATTCTTTTTCTTGCTTTCATGTGGAATGGAGATCTCAGAGAATGCTACCCGAAGCAGTAGGACGAACGCGCATTAGGACGTTTGAGATTTAGGACAAAATAAAATTGGAAATTTTTAGACCCTCTTACCTTATTTTGGTCTTATTTTTTCTTCGGAACTGTGTAACCGAACGGCTGTCGACCACCAAAATCGAAAAGTTTTAAGAAGTAAAAATACTTAACTTACTTAACGTTGCTTTTTCAAATGAATTTATGTAATTGTGTAAAACAAAACCTTACAACACAAAACAATAAAGAAAAACTACTAAATTGTGTCCTCTTTTATTTTAGGTTAATGACATGATTTGCAATAACTCTAAATTCTGGGTACAGGCACTATTTAAATAAGGGCGGTATAAAAGTACCTGAGCCTAATAAGGCAACTTGCAATAAATCTACATTTTTATTTTAATCTTTGTGATATCCCACAAAGGGCTATGCCTAAATATCAGAGTACCGTGTGTGTAGTGTCATTACATGTCTATCCCATCTGTTTTACTGATCCGTCAACGTTTTGCAAGCACTAAAACATGGCATTTCACGGCACCTTTTAGATAACGCTGTAGTGCCACCACGGAGGTTATTTTTAAATAACCACTAACTTAAAAGCCTCTCCGGCCAGGGATCGAGCCGGCCGCCGCGGCGACTTCTGGATTTCGAGACCAAAGCTCTGTTTACTACGCCACCGGAGAGACAAATATACAGGGTGTTCCCTAAATAATGGACCAAAATTTAACTGAAGAATTACGACTGTAATTTTTTGCGATTAAACTACCTTAGTCTAAAAGTTGATATTAATTATTAAGTAAGATACAGTATGTGAAAGTTCAAAAAAGGTAGTTTTTTATTATTATTTGATACTTTTAAAATATTCTAATCACCAGTAACACAGTAATCATAAACGCATTAAATAGTTTAGTTGATACAAAATAATTAACTCCTTTACAAAGATTTATCGACGGCTCAAAATCTGAGGATGGAGTTGGTGTCGCATTTGTATCACCGTACTCCCTCTTCATGTTTAAACTACCATCCCACACTAGTATATTCACTGAGGAACTTTATACTCTCTACCAAGCACTAAAACATATAAACTTCTTCACTTTTTCAAAAATTTTACTTATTACTGACTCTCTTAGTTCCTTCCTAGCAATCCAACACCTATACCCTAAAACATCCAGTGAAAAAACCAATTAAAACAGAACTTTAACGAAGCTTAGGAACATAATAAAAAGATCTAATTTATTTGGATACCTTTGCACATCGGTATTCCGTAAAATGAAGATGCAGATGAAAGTGCGCGAAGTGCAATAACTAGTGCAAACGCCGAACTGTCTCGCGGTAGTGCGTCCGGAGACATTAAGTTATTTTTTAAAACCTTAGTGTTACGCCAGTGTAAAAGATGGGATATTTCGAGAACCAATCTTAGATTAATTAAAGACGATGGTAATCCATGGAAGCCTATAACTAGCAACCGACGTTTACAGGTTATTCTCACTCGACTTCGTCTAGGGCACACGAGGTTAACCCATTCCTACTTATTTTCTAATAGTGACCCACCCCTGTGTGATACATGTAACTTAACAAACAGTATCTTTCACATGTTATTTGACTGTCCCAAATACGTCAGAGAACGATTGTCGTGCAATATCCCTAACAGCCTTCTACAACTTCTTGGAAAAGACTGCCTAGTGGAAAACTTGGTAAACTATCTTAAAGCCATAGACATCTTAAACAAACTCTTATCCTAATTTATTGTACTAAGCTTATTCTATTGTCGCTAATAACTTTAGGGTAAATGCGACTTTTCTCAAATTAAAAAAAAAAAATAAAAATATTGTGATAAAACTTTCAGGGGTTTTCTGACATGATGAGTTATTCATATCGGATGTTAATATTTAGGTGGTAACTAGAAGACGCTATCTATACTACTTTAAATTTCTCTAAAACGTGGCAGCTTATTTGTGCTTTTCGGTATGGACAGTCCGAGTAAAATATTAAATTCCCCTAGGCTTTTTACAAACAAAAAGATCCTATCCCAAATGTTTTCCACAACCCGGAATTTAAAATAAAATTTTACTAGATGTACATTACTTTGTGAGAATTGCTTTGAGCAAAAGTTCTCTAGATATTCGCCATTAAGTTATTTAGTGCAACCCAAAAATGCCTTAAAAAACAGCGTATTAGCATAAAAATAACCACACCACCCCACAGTTAAAAAGTGAATTACCTGCGACAAATAATTCTTGTAATCGCAAAAATTTGGTTGTGGGTATTTAAATTCAGAAAAAAGTCTGAAAAATGGATTGTTTTTTAATCCCGCACCTTAAATTGCAATTGTTATAAATAACAAACAAAAAGTGAAAAAAGAGTTGTGTAGGTATAACTAAAAAAAAATGGAAAGCTAGATAAAATTTAAAAAAATCCTGAAAGAGAAAAAAATTTAGTGGGGCATATCCCAATTTCCGGAGTTGTAGCTCCATTATTTAGAATTTTAATATAACGCTGAAAATTGCGCCGCTGCCGCCACGCAAAGTGTGCAATACATTTTTTTTTAAATCAAATTTATTAATAATTTTAAAATCTAAATAAACATAGTGTTATTTAGACACCTTAGGGAATATACTTTTTTAGTAAAAACTTTATAATTTAATTTTTGTTAAAGTTATTTAATTGTTAATTAACTAAATTTGCATGGGCTTTGTTTATCATAAAAATGTTTTTACAACTTTAAATATTTTACTTATAGTTTCTTTTTTGGAGCTCTTCTTATACCTATACATAGTAAAGAAAATTTAATTTTTAAAGTTAACAAAAGTTTTTATTTGTTTATTATGCATTTTCTAATAAAAATTCGAAAAACCATATTAAAACAAAAAGAATCAAATGTTGTCCTTTTGATATTTTTGTATGAATATATTGTGTTTAAAAGCTTGGCTAAACAATATTCTACGTCATTTTCCGGAATTTCTTTTTTGTTAACTTAGAAAATTTAAAACCATCAAATAAAAGAAAGTTTATTTACTTTTTAAACGGAATCTTGTTTAATATGTATAAAAAAAGTTCCCAAAAGAATTAAAAAATTTATGGTACAATATTTTACCTTTAACAAGATTAAATAATTTAAAAAGAAAATTTTGTGTCGCACACTTGGCTTGGCGGCGTCGTGCCAGTACCAAACGGCTGCGCCGAACCCAATTTTAATCGTTAAATTAAAATTATAAATAATGGAGATACAACTCCGAGAGTTATGACATATTAACATATATAACACATTTTAAGATCTTTTTTAAATTTAGTTTAGCTTTAATATTTTTTAGTTATAGCTACAAAACGAAGATTTTTTTTCACTTATTTTTTTTGTATGCCAAGGAAATTTTTAAGTTCGGCAGTTTTAAATAAATCCCATTTTTAAAATTTTCTTTTCAGATCGAAAATACCAACAACCATATTGTTACGATAACAAGAACTTTTTTGCAGAAAACTTACTTTTCGACTAGACTAATAAATGCCGCATTATTAACGAATTATTTATTGTGTATTTATCCATTTGCTTTTTGGTTGCACTAAACGCATTTAAATGCAAATATCTTTCAAACGGTGGCTCACAGCTATTCTTACAAGGTACACCTTTTTGTGTAGAAATCACAGAAAAATTACTGGAAGACTTAAATGTACATATATATAGTAGCATTAAAAAGTTAGGACGTTTCAGAGATAGTCAAAGTAGTGCGTCTTCTAGTTAACACCCAAAAATTAACATTAGATATGAATAGTTCATGTCAAAAACTCCTAGATACCAAGTTTATTCATATTTAAGTTATAATTAACTTCTGCACTGAGGTTAGTTTAGGTAAATCGGAATATTTTAACGTCACAATTCTTCAGTTGAATTTTGGCCCATTACTTAGAGACTATGATACTGATTGATGATCGATGTTTTGCAATCGATGGTCAGTATCGAAGACATCGATGTTTTCATCTAACATCGGAATATTTGAGATATTAAAAAAATATAATTAAAATGATTTAGTGAATATTTGTTATTTCCCCACTATAATAGTTATTTGAAATTCTGTATATGGTTGAATCAACTTTTATTTGTCCCAGAGCAAAATCACTATGTCTCTGGTAAAAAAACAGAAAATATATATAATTTTAAGTGTTTTTTAGTAAGTTTTTATAACTTTCAATTAAAACAAATAATTAACCAATAATAATTGTTATTATTTCTTCAACTTATAGCTTTTTAATAGTTCTTTCAGTGATTTAAAGTGACGTGTTTTATAAGTTTACGCTTAGTCTCCTTGCAACAATATTATTTATAATTTCATATTACTAACGCATCGTCGCCACTGATTAAAATACATTTTTACGAAAAACAAAACCAATTTGTTTGTAAAGTTTTTCTTTTTAATAATAATTTATAATATTACATCTGTTTTACTAACCCTTAACTATTAAAAAAACATGTTTAAAAACAACAAAATAAAAAAAAGACAAAAACTTAAGCTCTTATAATCGACATTCTATTTGAATTGCTTTTCATGTATTGACAATTTGGGAAATTTATATCTTTTTCGCTTAGCTGTTGAGTATGCGAGCTATCTCAATCAACTTATCAAGTATGCTTCTGACTATCCGAAAGACAAAATTAAATTCTTTGAATAAGTCGGTAACCCTAATATCTGAGTAATATAGGTTCACTCAAATACATCATACCTTATATACAGTGTGTTCACAAATAAACTTATAAAAATGTTTTATTTTTCTAAAATGCTAAAAGCTATACTAAGAATAGCCGTGGGATATACGGAGCGGTAAGAAAAAAAAAATATATATATATATATATATATATATATATATATATATATATATATATTTTTTCTGCATTAGGAGTGAAAAACAAAAGTTATTGGATCGTAAATTGTTTTTTTAATAACAGAAAAGTTATAAAATACATTCTTAGAAAATGTATAATTGTATAATGTTTTGCACCAATATACAAACCAATATTTTCACCGTTAGCTTAGCAGAAAAAATATAATAAAACAAAATTTCATATTTTATAGTTATTTTTATTTTTAAGTATTTTTCTTTATAACAATTTTTGAACTTAAGATATGTTCTGTATTGGTTCGGCGTATTCATTTAATTGATGGTATTTATTTAGGTACACGTCAAATCGGATTGTTTTTCCTTAAATAAAATAAAGAAAAACCCAACAAAAAACCAAAAAAAATGAAGATAAAAACTAAAAATTGGCGTTTTGGTCACAAGTTGTCAAGATAAAATTAAATAAAAATAAAAAGTTAACTGTTATTTAGCTGACTCATCACCTTTTTTGTATTATAACTAATAAATACACCAGCAACCAGTTATGTATGTCACTTATGATGTGTATAACGTTTTTCATAATATTCAAAAACTATAGCTTAAATTTTAAATTTTAGATTTAAATAACAGGTAACTTTAATTTTTTTACTTTTTTGAATTTTATCTCGACAACAGTGGCGGCCATGCCACCAAAACGTCGATTTTTAGATTTTTAGTTACTTATTTTAATTTTTTTATGGTCTGTGAGTATTTTCTATATTGTTTAAGAAAAAAACATCCAACAATTTTCGATATAACCAAAAATAAAGGTACTTTACTTTTAAGCAAAAATCAGATTTTTGGCCAAATGTCGTATATGACTAATACATTTTAATATCTGATGGGTTTCTTTTCGATTTGGGACCATGCAGAACTATTTACAAAACATTATTTTTAATTTTTTTAACACAGCCAAATTTTTTTACAATATATCCTGCCCTAATTTTAATAAGAGACATTAAATATTTCCTTTATATAACTATGCACTTATGTATATGTACATAAAATTTAAAATTGTGCACTTTTATAAATATCACTTAAGTAGAATAAATTTTCTTTTAATTTCTGTGACATCCAACATTTATAATATAATTATTTTTCAATAATTTCTAATAAAAAATAAACAAAACCAACAAGAATTTAAGTTATTAAATACCGACTGCGCCAGTTAAGGGTTGTAAAGGTACAAGGTACTTTTTAAAAAGACCTTTATTAAAATTTACACACAATAAACTTATTATTAACAGAACACAATATAAATTGGAACTAAACTTAAATCTATTACAAGCCTACTATTTATATATTATTAATTGCTAACGTTGCATTTTTAGCTGCGTCATCGATAAGTGCAATTCTGCTGATCTGATGGGTTCAAGAAACTATAATTAACGCGTAAAACTGTTTAAAAAGTTCCTTTTTAACTTTACATAGTATATAGTGTACTAAAATGTAGTACTTAATATTTACGACAACAGTAATCTTTTAAGCTGTTCATAATTTAGTTTTTAGTTAAGATTTTTGCCTTAAATAATTAAGGACTTCTAGGCCTATTAGAAATCTATTACTTTGGAGACTTTTACAAAAGCTATACATTACTTACATATCCACCCAATTGAAAACTTTTTTATTATTTATTTAACGAATAAAAGCTCTTTCTTACAAAAATTCTGCATGGTCTAAAACCCCAAATGCAATTATTAAAAATTAAACTGTTTCAATGGTATACATGGTACCTTTGTTATTCATAATATCGAAAATGTTTATTAAGAAAAGATGTTTAGGATTTAAAATAATTTTTTAACATGCAAACTTGTTAATTTTCAAACAAAAACACTTGTTTCTGTAATTTTTATGCGTTTACGGTAAAAATTAAGTGTGTACATTAGTACATACTTATCTCAAAATGTTATATGCTAAAAACACTTAAGAAATGCCAAAACAGAGAAAAGTCACAGAAACGCTTGTTATCGCAGAAAAAATGTTAAAAAAGTATTTTTAATTCTAAACATCTTTTCTTTATAAAAACTTTGGTATTATGAAAAAACAAGATGATTTTCTTTTAAGAAATTTTTTTGACATACCTCATACACCACTGCAAAAAATTAAAATTGCGTTTTAGGTTTTAAATCATGCAGACATTTTTTTAAATACCTTTTTTTCGTAAAATAAATAATAAAAAGGATTTCTATATGGAGCGAACTTAAGTAGAAACGCTGGATATCAAGAAATTAGCCCTTTCTTCTGCAAAAATAATTTTATCTTATATATAAGCCAGTTAAACTTTTACAAATATTTGCTTTTGTTTTTGATCGGGTATTTAATATTTTAGGACATCTGGCCCTTAAAAGGTCGCTTAGTTGAACTAAGCCAACTATAAATGGATTATATTACTCATACAAACATGAAAATATAGTTAAAATGTATACAGAAGCCACCTTATCAATGTTTAGAATCAAAATTAAATGTCGCTGCTGACTACTCTGGTACAAAAAGGTAATTCTGTGGAATCAGAAGATAAAGCTAGGTGATCCTTGACAAGAAATGAATAAGGAATAAATCGATTTTGCAAATTAACATTTCATTATCTTTCTATTTTTTTTTCAAATGGCAACCCTTTTTAGACAAGCACTTTTCGCATAAAGAATTTTTTGACGAATCTAACAATACGAATTCATTTGCGATCGGATTAAAAATAAAGTCATAAATAAAGGTTTAGAGCCACCTAGATGCAATATTACAAATGGCTCCCAAAAATCAAGTAGGCGTAAAAACTTTTTAAAATATTAAATTACTAAGGTAAGGTATATGCGAAAACTATTATCTTTTCATACCTTTTACCTATACCAAGTCTAATTTTGTCCAATACTCCAGAAATTATAGCTTATATAATAGATTCGTTAACACCCGGTATGGTATAGGGTAAGATATGATAAAATACAGGTATTTTAATGTTGTGATGAATCATGGGTAATGTGACAAGCGGTCACCCCACCACAAGTGCGTTAGACACACTACCGGCAAATTAAGTATTTTAATGCAAACTCCTCCAGTAACAACAATTTTTTTTTAACAATATGTGAGGGTTGTGGTACACATTAAGTATCCACATGATTATCATTTTAAAATAATATATTCTCAATATAATAAACTGAGGATTAACCAGTTTTATCCTATAAAAGCTTTCTTTTTACGTAACAACATTAACAAATACTAAATTAAATGATAATAACATCTAAACTACCAAATTTTGGTAAATTAAGTGTTTTTCCATCTTTTTATTTGTTCTAGTTGGACCATAAAGGAATGCGTAGGTGTGGCACCACAAGTCCCTCCGCTAGAAGTGTCAAAGTATCCATAAATCTAATAAAGCGATAGATTTTATACAGCCCGATAATGGACAAGAGAAGGAAGTCTTTCTGGAATCAAAAAATCAATAAGAAGGCAAAAAGCTATTTTTTGAATAATATCAAAAATGCTGAAAGTCGTAATATACTTTACTCCTCCGCTATAAGGACAATATTTAAAAGAAGGTCGGATTTATGATACATACAAAGTATAAAAATTAGAAGCGGAAATATACTGTTAGTCTGGTAAAAAAAAACTTTTGTAGAACATATAATATACAGGATAATTTTGAAAGAGATAACTGTGTGGGAGAGATGGCTCGTATACTTTTTTAAAAGCAACTTTTACATGACAATACCACGCGGAAAATAACAACAGTACTTTAGGCTTAGTTTATTTATCGCCACAAAGGGAATTTATGCATGCACAAAGATCTAGATAAATATGTACAACTGTAATTAGTTTTTAAAAAATTATTAGCTTTAAATAATTTTGGTAAGAAAAAATGGGGACTTGCTTTTTATGCTTAAAATTATTCATGGGTTGCTAACCGAAACTGTCCTGCACATTGGTGTATTTTATGTATATTATTTTTTTAAATAAAAAAACCTTGTTATTATACACTTCCCAACAAAATTAGTGCACATGCTTAATTTTTCCATAAGCTTCTATATAAAAATGCTTTAATTTAAATGACCATATCTCATTTAATATTTAAGTTATCAAAACAATTAAAAACAGAAACTTTTAGGAAATGGTGAAAGTATAACACCCTATAGGATGTATTGTTAACAGTAAATAACAACGGTTACGCCAAAGTTATACTGTCACTTTTTCCTTACATTTTCTGTTTTTAGTTGTCCTGAAAACTTCATTATTTAAAGAGATATGGCTATTTAAATTAAAGCATTTTTGTATTAATGCTTATGGAAAAATTCGAGCATGTACAATAATTTTGTTGGGAAGTGTATTTTAAATGTAAAAACTTAAAAGTGAATAAAACATTCAGATTTCAAAATAAAAAACATAATTGGCTTAAGGTCAATAATTTTTATTATTACTTTTTTGTTTTATAACTCTGTAAGTATGCATACACTAAAACATGTAAGTCGTTAGGGAAGAGTTAGTTAGGGTAAACGACCTAAATAGGCTAGAGCCCCGGCTGGTAAACAATACCTTAAATATTTAACCAGTCCGCAATTAAATGTAATTATAATTTAACAATACAAATTAAATATTTAAACTTTAATTATTGACCTAATACTTGCTAAATTTAAAATTCTTACTATTATTTACTAAATGTCTTTTAAATAGTACAAACAAAAAAAAATATTTTCATTATATCGGTTTTGTAATTTACCGTCATAAAATGTTGTTTATTCAAATAATTATAAAAGGCTTTAAAATTAAAAGCCCATAGTATAATAGAAAGTTAAACTTATAATGTCTTACTTACTGTCAGTGCCCAATACCTAATAGGTTTATTGATTCCTTTTAGCAAGTTTAACATAGTAGGCATATTTACCAAAAGCACCCCTTTTCACTTAACCCAATTAAATTAATGAACATTTAAATTCCCTTGTGTCGACTAGAAGGAAAGTTTGGGAAATTTTCTACAAACGTTTTTCTCGTAAATGAGTTTTACGGTAGTTAAACCCACACGAAGTTAAGTATATCGAAACTCTAAGTTTTATTGAAATGCGCTCGAATGCTTAAAAATAAATTCAACAGTGCTATTGTTGCATGCCTAAATTGTTTGGCTAACAAAATCGATATGTGCATGTTTACCAGGTTTTCTATACGAGTAAAGGAATAGTTATTATGCAACAGGTGCAAAAAGCACAACAGAACTTTATTACATAAAACGTGAAAATTGACAACACGTAAAGTGTAAGAAACAGTTGATTGCGCATAGTAATTTTTTTTCGTAAAATCATTTTATTTAAATACCAAAATATACCAAAATATAATAAGACATACACGGTGGCCATTTAAAAACAAAATAGAGCTTATTTTGGACACTCCAGGTTATTTAAGAAAAAACGCTCGGACAAGTCATTTTTTAACTTTAGGGGCAAACATTTTTTGCCAGTTTTGAAGTGCAACCGAATAGCAGGTGTAAGACCTAACCCCAAAATTTTAAATGGACAAAAGGGTTGATTTTTTTTATTTTGAAGGCTTTTCGACCCTGATTACAACTGCCAAGCTTAAGTCTCTGCTATTATTTTCGTTGATTGCTTATTAAAATTTTATTTTAAATAATTAAATTTGTTTTTAATGTATAATATTAAATAACCTGTAAGAGCAAGCTACTTTAAACCAAGGGGATATGATAAGGGTAAAACGATCTTCAAAATTGGATAATAATCGAGGGTGGGAGTCACTCCTAAAGTTTAAGGGTGAATCATCATCCTCGTCAGAAAAATTATTTGATATTGTGACTTAGGATTTTGTAATACATATAGGCCACTTGTTACGCCACTTGGACAAATATACCATATGGAACTAACTTCTTGGGTCATGAGACCGGTGGACAATAAAACTATCTTTTTCCTTCACTATAAGACTACAGGAACTATTTGACTAACTAAATTTAGTAGGGGCTTAACTAAAACTTTAACTTTATACTTGACTTTACTTTTACTACCTACTTCTTATTTAATATATATAATTTTTTTCTTAACTATATATACAAAGTTGAAAGCGGTTTTTAATGACTTAGCACGTTTACGACCTTGCCCGTTCGACCTAGAAATTTAGCTTGCCGATTCGAGGTCTAAGCTTTGACATTATTTTAAATTGTTATATGTTTTACTTTAAAATGTGTTTTTCTATTATCGGAATAATTAAATAAATATTAACATTATTAAAACTTACATACCCCCTATACAAGGTGTTCACAATATCTCTTTTTAAAGATCGTTTAACCCCTTACCACACCCCTTTAATTTAAAGTACTCTTAGAGGTAATTTATTATTATACATTAAAAAAATAAAAATGTAAATTTTGACAAGATCCTTTATCAACGAAAATAATGACAGAGGCTTTTAACGTGGCTTTTCATTTTGAGTTTTACCCCCGCTAGACAATTACAGTTCAGGAGGTAACAGTGGCAGAAAAATATTTTCCCCTAAAATTAATAATTGACGGGTAAACGACCTGCAGTGCCCAAAATTGGCATTGTTTTTACCCTGTAAATCGTCTCCGAATATATTTTAAGCAGTTTTAACCACGAATAACTTTAAAACAAAAAAAGTAATAAAGATGCTGTTTTTTAGGAAGCCTGAGATTTTTAAAGGTTTTGTTTATCATATCCGTTATCACCAAAACAAAATGGTCTTTTTTCCGATACCTGTATGGTACCTTTGTTATTTTAAATGGAACACTATATCAGTGGCGGCGAGTAGAGTGTGTCCCAATTTCGTTGCAATTGCAAGGTATTTTGGTTATTATTAGAGATAGAGACTTGCGGTTTTTGCGAACTGTTGCTACTTTTTATTGAAACAAAAGATGGCATTAAAATATTTTTATGGCCTTCTTCGTTTCTGACATACAGGGCGAAATTATTTTTTTTCATTTTCGAACCCTCCTAGTATGTTAGTGGTCTTGTAACTTACAAAAAATACCTGATATTAGTAGATATTTTGACGTAGAATCTAATGGTGTAGTTATATTTAAAAAAAAGTATATATATTTTTTAAATATAAACCAAACATATGATTTTCTAACGGAACACCCTGTATATATTTTATTCATTAAATTATAGCGAATGAAAGCTTTTCAGAAATGTACAATACTTAATAGTTATTTTGTATTTATGAGCCCTAAATTCATGTTTTTAATTTCAAAATAAAATTTTACATAGTGGGCCATGTTATAGACTTCATAACAAAAAATAAAGTGAGCCCTTAGTTTAAAATTTGTTTTAATTTTAGAGCAATAAAAAAATTAACTACTTTACCCCGCTCAGCAATCCTATTTATCCATTAGTTCCTTAAGTTGGGCCACCTTTTAAATATTTAAAAACCAAAATTTTGAATTAGCGTCATTAAGTTTATATTCAAAAACAGTGTCCAAAACCAGTATATAGATCCATAATTTTTAGAAAAACATTTAATTTAAAACAAATTAGTAAAAAACCGAGTATAGTACTGTTACCAAAATTATTACTAAGTTTAAACTATCACGATATCTGTTTCATACATGGTTTTCTATTGTTTTGTTTTAAATAGAATTTTTTTATTATGAATACATACTGATTTTAAGTAAAACACTCTTGCGCTTATCCAAAATGTTCAGTTTATATATAATTATTAAGTGAACCAACTTAAGAAACTAAGGAGTGAATAGGTGTGCTGGGTAGGGTAAAGTAGATTAAACTTTTATATTGCCCCAAAATTTAAACAAAGTTTGAACTGAGGGCATACTTCATTTTTTTGTTATGAAGTCTTATTATGGCCCACTATGCAAAATTCAATGTTAAAATTAAAAACATCAATTTAGGGCCTATAAATATAAAATAACTCTCAGGTAATATTCCTTTTTAAAAAGCACTCATTTGCTATAATTTAATAAATAAAAAATGTACAGAGTGTTCCATTAAAAATATATATATATTTAATATTTAGTTTATATCTTAAAAAATATAATAATAAAAAATATAACTACACCACTGAAATTTACGTAAAAATATCAACTTATATCAGTTTTTACTTTTGTTGTAAGTTACAAGTCAACTGAAACGAGGGGGTACAAAAGTGAGAAAAAATATCTTTTGCCTGTATGTCAAAAACGAAGAGGGCCATAAAAGATCGTTAAGTGTCATTTATTTCATTAAACAGTAGCAACAGTTTGCGAAAACCGCAAGTCTCTATCTCTAATAATAACCAAGATACTCTGCAATTTCAACGAAATCCGGACACCCTGTACATGGGTGCACGGGGCCAATGCACCCAAAGAGATGAAATAAATGTATGAAAAAGACCAATTTTGTATCTTTTGTTCTTTGAAAACCTGATACAGAGAAGAAGTGGAGTCTCTTTTTGCTGGCCAACTTTTATATAGGGTAATAATTAAATAGATGGATGTGTAGGTATGTGGTATTTTCAAGAGGTGAAGACCTTTTTTTGCTTTTCAAACATTTTTGACAGATGGTCGCACCCATATAAAATCTCAAAACCTGTCTTGCCTCCAGTATGTTTGTTTTTTGAAGTCATACAATTCGATTCGTATTACATTTGGTGGTGTACTTTTTAAAATACCATAAAGCCGTTTATATTAGTAAGTTGGCCATTTTGTTTTTGTGTTAACGGAACATCACAAGCAAATGAAAAGGATGTGATGAAAACTTTTTGAAAATCTTAATGTTCTCTGCGAAAAATGCAGCCTAATAATTTTATTTGTCTCAAAATGGGTCAAATTATAGTAGGACATCCTGTATAAAATTAATTGTTGTATAAATACTATAAAAGAAAAAAAATCTTAAGAAATAGTCCGATTAATTGTTGCTTGGTAATTTCGTGAATGACATTTATAACAAAATCACGAGCCGTCAGGTAAATAATTTTAAAAACATGTCAAAAATAAAATTATAAAAAAGCAGCAATTTAAATAAAACTAGAGAAATAAGTTTTTAATAAAAGTTTTTTCTCGAGTGATAATCAAGGTTTTTAACCTTTAATTTGCCTATAAATTAATGGTAGCTTTTGCCTTGTTTACTTTAACTCAGCTAAATTTTGTCGTTGAAATACAATCATAAACAAAATATTATTTGGCTTTTCTCCAGAATAAAATGTAAAAGTTTATTTAACATTTTAAGAAAATTAAAACTTTTATACATTATGAAGAAACAATTCTGCTTTTACATAATATAATAAAAGTTATTATTGCTTTAAAAGAAATAAAATAATGAAATATTCAATATTAAGTTACTTACAATACAAAGCTTTCAATCTATAAACAAAGGTTCATTGGCACTCGGTTGAAATCATTTTAATGCAATAAAATAAAATCTTAACAAGACGCCAGACAAGAACTGGGCCAATGGTTGCGTCTCAAAAATGTGGTAAAAAGTTTACCAAAAATGTGGTAAATAGTTTACCTAAAAACTTATAAACTTGTTAGAAAACTGAAAAAATTTAATAGTCTTCGAAATGTGACCTCTTAAATCTAAGAAATGGTAGATATATTTTCCATTATACCTACATACGGCACCAAGCTGAAACTGTAAATGTAATGAAAATTATATCCATATATTTTTAAAACTATATATTTTCAAAATTATTTGAGATAGATATATTAAAAGTGATATTTTTGTAAAGCTTTTTAAAAGATCTTTCTAATGGTGACATAATATACAGGGTCTCCCGTTAAAAAAAGATTACCTCTTCATTTTTATTGAGTTTTTGATGGTCATTTGTTTCAAAAGGCAATAGATGAAAAAGTATAAAACTTTTATACAGGACGTTTTTTTCTATCATTCTAAAGTACAGTTAAAAGTGGACGGCAAAAGATAAATAAAAACCCTGTACATATTAACTCTCTGCACACATCTTCGCGAAACACAAGCTAACGCGCAGGCGCCAAACGGTCTATCGGCCTTATCAGGCATTATTTATCAACGGCTTGTCTGGATTTCGTCGGGTTTAAGGTATAGGGACCACGGGAATCGACGATGAGCAAGTTCCGATGCTTTTAAAATACGCATGCTCGTAAACGCACCTATTTGTTTACTGGCTGAGGTCGTAAAGATCCGAAAATGGCTGCGGATCTAAATATGGGTTATCTATGGACTAAAACCATTAAGGAGAAATAGTCTTGTCGAAATTTGTTTTTCACCAAGTAGACTATAAGAAACGGCACTTTTTTTGTTTATAAAAGAATTCTATTTGGTAAGAACTTTTAAAATAGCATTTCAGAAAAAGCAAACAATTTTATGACGAATATATTTTTTTAAGTTAAAAATGTCAAGACCATCCGAGGACACACTGTATATTACAATATTTGAATGAACAGTTTTAAAAATAAAATACAAATATATGAACAACCTAATCGCCCTAGAGATAAAACTCAGCTTGGAATAAATTAAATCAGACAACTTAAACAAGTTAAAGTTGGAATGTAACTATGGTTACAACAACGACAAAATCTTCACTTGTCAACGTCTCGAAGTTTACAGTACAAAAGTCGAATCTATACTAACTGATCGGAGGTTTCCCGTCGCCCTTTTATAGTATGGTGAAAGAGTAAAGAATGAGCTAGAATCTTTTAGAAAAATCGTAAAAATTCCATAGTACAGGATGGCATAAAAGTTCTCAATTGATAATTCGGGCGTTTTCGGAAACTTTCGAAAGTGATGAAAGAACTTGGAAAAATTAAGGTAAATTTTTTAAATAAATTAACAAACTAAATTAAATGATCCTCAATCTCTAAAAGTCTATAACCTAAACACATTTTTGAAAGTCTGTAACAATACATTAACTTTTTATACAAATGTGACAGTTTTGCATGACCGTCTGTGTCCCGGAAGAGTAAAATTGGACTTCCAAGCCATTGTATAATTAAAAAAAAGTATTTTATATATATTTAAAAATTCTGAATTGATTTCTGCGAACTTAAAATCTGGCAATATCGCCGATACCAGCACTGAATTTAAAGTATGGTTTTACCCCGAAGTACCAAATTTAGTCCAATTTGGTTTACACTGTACTTAAGGAAGAATGTCTATTTACAAGCCCAAAATAGCTTATTTACCCTTTGTTATAAAAGAAGTTGTATGGAAAGTAAATTAATCTTATTTTCCTTGAATTTAACATATTATGCTAATTTAATAATTGGACCTAATAAATATATGATGTTATTTTTTTCCTTATTTTGTATGCATATCTTGTTTGTTTGTAGCCAAGCGCCAAGCCATTCACATTACTAGCAAAGCTACTCGTTGCTCCCCAAGGCGAACACAAAATGGGTATAACGTTCGGGCGCTTGCGTCGGCGGTTATCCGTCCTCCGCGGTCCTTGAAATCACAACATGTGATCTTTGTATAAAATACATTTTTTTGTAAAATATAAAAAAGAATCATATGATAACAACTTACCTAGATACACTGTATATTTACAATCTACCGAGTGTCAACGAATTTATTAGACAAACCATAATGTCTAGAGTATTGGGCTAAGGCTAAGCTTGCGTTCTGGTCACGGCAACATAAACGTTACGATCCAGGCGCAGTAATGTTATGCATTGATTGTTACGTAGGTGGCCAGGCCTGCGACCAGCGACAGCGACTGATTTTGAAAGCGCTTTTAACAGCGTGTTCAAAACGCTGGCGCGGAAAAACATCTTCCATAGTTTCCAATGTAGGCGCTTTAAACGCGGCCTGCGATACTGGAACAAACACGTCCTTAGTGTGTTGACCGCCAGGGCCCCCGTAAGGACGCCCCTTAAGACATATTGGATCATGTTTTTTTTAAGGTCGATAGGTAGGTAGGTTTTTGAAATATAGCAAAAACAGATCTTTAGAAGTCATATTTATTTGTAGACTAAATTACCAAAATAAAACAAACAAAATAAAATCATAACAAAATAAATTAAATTAAATTCTTTTTACACCCATTTTTAAACATTCACTTAACTAATGGGGTAATAGGGTATAGGCACGTTGTTCATAAAATACTAGAAAATAACCCAAAACTAAAAATCACATCTTTTTAGGAACAAATAACAGAAATATTGCATAATGTCTACATATACAGAGTGCCTACTTAAGTTTCATATAGAAAACTTTTCTATTAATAATTTTATACAAAAAAATAAATAAATACTCCTGTTCCTCATGGCCTAAAACTCAACATGCAATTATCAGATAATAATTTTTACAGTGGTAAACGAGGTTTGTCAAAAATATAAATTTTTCCAAAGAAAAGGGAAGACCTTCATTTTTCATAATATCGAACATTTTTATAAAAACAAAAGATTCTTTTTATTTTTTTATGCATTGATGGTGAAAAAGTTTGTACAAGAGTGCATACATATTTTAAAATGAAGGATGTAAAGAAAGCTTAAGAACTGTAAGGGTACAAATATACTGAAATCGATTTGCTTAGCGGCGATAGGTTAGAGACTTGCATTGCGGGCGAGCGACCCGAAATTTCGGGTATATTTATTTGTACCCTAAGAAGAACGAAAAGTTTCATAAACAATCTTAAAAAAACGAAAATAGCATATTTAAAAGCTATTTTTATTCGTAAACGTATTTTCTTCATAAACATTTTCGATACTATAAAAAATATTGGTTTTCCTCTTGAGAAAACTAATTATTTTTTAACATACCTCGTATACCACTGCAAAAACTTCACATTTGATCATTGCATTTTGGGTATTTTACTGTAGAACTTTTTATAAAATAACTTTTTTCCGTAAAATTAATAATAAAGAAGTTTTCCATACGGTGCGAACTTAAGTAGGTACGTGTTTTTAAGTACTGCTTTTTACTTATGTTTAAATATTTTTAAAAATAGGCTGATAATACAATCCTAGGTAACTTCGTTATAAAATTAAAAATTATAGCTAGATACAATAAAGAAATAAAAAAGTTAATATAGTAACGATATTTTGCTGTTGCAAATTCATTAATTACATCGCTAAAATTTATACCAAACCAAAAACTTCTTGTTCAATTGCTTACATTACAATTCTTTTGCAATTTTTGACCCTGGGTTTTGGCGCCCCTAAAGGATGGCGCCCTTGTGCATTGCACACTTTGCACACATGGTAGCGGGGCCCCTGTTGACCGCTGAGCTTGCGAGAATGCATAAAAAGTGTAGTAAAAAAATGACACTATTGTATTTATAAATGAAATTCAAACAAGGTCCCTGCTTTAAAATACAAAGTAAAGGATTATCCTAATAGGGACATTAAGGGAAAATTGTGGATGGAAGTAAGTATTACTATAGTGCAAAACCGAAACGAACTCAATAATGCTTTGAACTGGATGAATATTTTATTTATTTTTTTTTCCGCTTCTTTAAATACCTCGACACAATAATTGCTAACAGTATATCATTCTTCATGTTGTGATATGAACTGGTGTACAAACATGCCGTCGCAAGTTTATAAGCGTGGCCAGGTGCAAAGCATAAACAATACAGTGTTCGGATCGCAATCATAACAAGACTTGAAATAAGTAAATGTTACAAGAGAACGAGAGTTTTCGCATATTGTTACCTTTTTAGTTACTTCCGGTTTAACCGGATTGTCTTCAATTATATATTATTAAATGAACGATCCTGTATGTTTTATTATTTTTGGATTCCTGAGGCAATTCGTCACGTACCCTTGGGACACTATCTGCTTTTCTTCCCAGGATCCTTCCGAAATCTGTAAGCAACTAACCGAGTCAATTCTATTGGGCGTTAAAACCCATGTACCTCACACCAAGAAAACCACCAAACCCTCTAATCACAAACCTTGGTTCACTAAAACATGTGACAAAGCTAGAATTTTAGAAGTTCAGGCTTACAAGAAGTTTCTACAGGATCCTAGTCCAGAAAACCGACCGGCCAGCATTGAAGCAAGAATCCACTACCACCAAACAATCTCGGAAGCCAAAGACTCCTTTAATAACCGTATAAAAAACAAAGTAATTTCTTGCTCAAATGCAGCAATTCCTTCTGGTCCTTTGCCTTAAACATCAGTAGAAATTTCTGTATCAGTCCTTTTCCACCATTAACTTTGGAATATGAAATTATTTCTACATCTAAAGGAAAGGCCGAACTATTTGCTAAACAATTTTCTGCCAATTCAACCCTTCATCCACCTGTCAATCATCCAATTCCAACTATTCCTCCAGTTCCTCACAAAATGCCCAATATTATTTTTAAGGTAAAACAAATTAAGCATATCGTTTCTTTTCTTAACACCAAGAAATCGTCTGGGCTAGATGGAATACCAGCAATCGTTTTAAAAAGTGTGCTCCTGAACTTGCACCTATTTAAACCAGGCTCTTTCGAATTTCTTATGACACGGGTATTTATCCAGATAGCTGGAGAGCTGCACGTATCCAGCCTATTCCCAAAAAGGATCTAAATCTCTTACATCCAACTACAGACCCATTTCACTCCTCTTAATGCTTTGTAAAGTAATGGAGAAATCCATTAACTCGCAAATTCTTTTTAAACTTTTTTATTAATTCAAAAATGTGCAAATATACAGAGTGTTCCATTTATTAAAAATTGGAGCTATTTTCGGTTAAACAGGAAGACACCGAAAACTGAGAAACATGGGAAAACTCTTCTTTTCTCATGCCATTTACCTTTACCAAGTCTTATTTTAATATGTCCATTATCCTAGGAGTTATGTCTTGTCTATAATAGATTCGTTGACACGCGGTATAGGTAAATGTACTTATTTCTCATTTGTCACTGTTTTATTTAAAAATTTCATTCTCCTTTGTAATTTTTTAAAATTGTACCATAATAGCAAGAATCAATTATTACAACTTTTTTTTCAAGTTAATAATGAGCCCTACGTTATTTACCGCTCGGTTAATTTTAAATGAAGTACGTTGGGCCTTCCTGGCTTCCATTTTACGCATCTCAAAATCATAACCATTAATTTAAAATTCAAGTTGATTTATAAATTATTTTCTCCGGCACACCGAAAACTTAAAAAGAACTTCAGTTAATTAAAAAGATGCAGATGTGTGCTTCCATCTGATGGCTAAAGTGCTGTTTTATTTCGTTATTAAATAATTATTTCGTTCTTTATACCCCGTGCAAACCGACCATTAGTGTTCGCCCTACCGTTTCTCTTCGCTTATTTAGAGCCAAATTAAGAAAATTGCAAGTCTGGCCGGGTTATTACTATTCCGTTCCCGGGTTATTACCGTTCCGTTCCCTTTTCAAAATTTATAACTTTAAGTTCTGTCTAACTCTCTATTTTACATTTTAATTAAATTATACATATTTAATAAGGCTCTTAACTGAGTTGACTTAGAAAAGCTTTATATTAGATTGAAACAATGACAACCTAAATTGAATTATATTGGTCTGTAAGACCTACAGTAAAAAAATTGTTTTAAAAATAATTTTATCATATTTAGTGTTAAAAAGTTGTTTATTGCATAGTGTTAAGCATAAATAAATTTTAGCAATTATTTAAACAAGAATAAAAAAAAACCAGCATTAGACCAAGGAAATTAAATACTTGTTTGTAAAAAATATTAGAGTGCCCAGTGCCCATATAATATAACAACAAACTTTTTGACTATTATACTTAGTATGCGATCCTAACTAAAGAATATAAATTATACAAAATCGGTTTAATAGGTAAAATTGTAAGTTTTGTTTCCGCTGATTAACGTGCTTCCAAGCAAAATGAATTAAACATTCGGTTTTCAATTTATTACAAAAAATGTACTTTTTTAGATGCTACTCATATGTTATATTACCATTCGAAAGATCTATCTAATAGCCTTAAAAAAGTTGACATGTGATATATTCATTTTTTAACCTTTCGGAAATATGGCCATCCTCGAGAATTTAATAATAAACAGGCATTTTTCAAATAATATTTTTGTTGTAATAAATTGAAAACCCGATGTTCAATTGTTTTTTGGTTGGCAGCACGTTTTAGCGGAAAAAGTACTTCAACTTTACTAATTTAACGGACTTCAAATCTTTAATAATTCGGATGTTAGCAATAGTGCCGACTTAAGATTGATCACTCTGTATACAGTATGTCCACGGATGGACTTTACAATAGGACAAATGGAACAATCATTTAAATGTTTGTGTTTGGCAACTGCTTTTGCTTCTTAAAAAAAACAAGATTTACGTTAAGAAATGTGTTTTGTTTTTTACGGGTAAAACTACAAAAATGTAAAGATTAACCAAGAAAAAAACTGCTTTTCTTTTCTTAACTTAGCAAAATATCTAATAAAAAAGGTATTTAGAATTGAATAAGGATCCCATATCTAAAATTTCACATTAATAAAATACAAAATATAAAAAAAAATTCAAGATCATATTTTTTTAAATAATGTTTTACACCTTTTTTACGTCATTTACCTGGTTTTAATTAACGATTTCTTTAATGTTAAAGTTTGGCAGACACATTTAAATACAAAAACGTAAAAATTAGGTAAAGAAGATGTTAAACATTTACAAATAAGAAAAAAGATAAAAAAATGTTTTATAAGAAATTTCTAATCTAAAATCCTTATTTAATTTTAAAAACTTTTTTTATTTGATATTTTGCTGAATTATTTAAAAAAAAGGCAGTTTACTCTTGGTTAATTTCACATTTTTGTACTTTTTGGAGGCATTGTACAGAACAAAACAAATTTCTCAACGTCCATTATGTCTTTTTAGAAGCAAAAGCAGTTGCCATACACGACATTTTTACTCATTTTAATTTTTGGTCCATGTATCCTATTGTAAAGTCCAAGGACATACTAAAGATTTTGAAAAAAGTAATTCTCAATAAAAATTATTGCTTGTAAAAACATATGATTTACAAAGAGAAAATGCTAATTTTTGTACACAGAATTCGCAAAAACCCAGATTTTTTTAAATATTTTATTTTTAGATAAAACGTAAATGTCACAGTTAATTTTTTTATTAGCTTTAGGGGTAAGATGCAAATATTATAAGTTAAGCTCCCGGCAAATAGCCAGCGCAACGTGACGTTAGCGGAACATTAGCGCGTTAATATCTTATGAAAGCACGTACGTGACATGCTGGGCGGGACGGCGACTTGACGCGCGTGTTTGACCGCCAGGGACGGATTTAATGTGTTAAAGTTTAAATGCTGTTAGGTAAACACCGCTACGTCATACTTTAATAGCAGAAAAATGATACAAACACACGTTTCGTCGACTACAGAAAATCTATATCTACAATAATTTGCGGTAGCTGATTATTCTATGCTACAATCAATCGATTCCTATGGTAAAGACATACATAGCAAGTAGTTGCTTTTGTATGCAACCATTTTGATGTTGATGACGTAGCTGTGTTGAAATTACAGCGTTCGTACTTTAAAACGTGTTCCAATTCGTCGATGCCCCGCTGCTGTCCCGTTGCGCTGGCTGCTTACCAAAAGCTTTACTTTGTTTCTGTTACAGAGGTTTTTAGTAACTTTTATTAACATTATTTTAGTTTTATGTAAAATAAAATATTTTAAATTTCAGAATAATATATCGTAACAAGATCCCAAAGGTAAACCAATAACAATTTTATTATTTGCTATTTAAACACATCCCGCCGTATAGATTTCTACCATAAACAAATGTGATCAAAGCTTGTTTAAACTCTTAATTAAGATATTTTAGTCAAATTTTAAAGTTAAATAAATTTGCTAATAATATTTTTATTAATGGTTTATTTCAATTTCATTTCCAAAATGATATTTTGCCTAAAAACGAAAAATATAAGAAGTTTATTACTCCTAAAAAATTAAGTTTTTAAAGTTTTTGGAAATATTGTATAAAAAAACAAACAAAACGTATTTTCTTTTTGTAAATAATATATTTTTAAAGCATAAATTTAGATTAATTATACCTAATGTATTCCTTAAATAAAATTTTGTATTCACTTTGACCTTGTAAGACCTAACCGTAAACAGTCTGTATATAACTTAATTTAAAAACATATTTAATAATTATATAGTAATTTTTATAACATACGTTTGGTTGGTTAATTTTTTTTTTTTGTAAATCTTAAACAGTAAATAGGAAAATATTTTGTTGTTATACAGTGTGGTACCAAATTGGTGGTGTAGGTATTGCCATCTCGGAAACTACGATAAATAAAAAAACATTAAGGAAAAAAGTTTTTATGATTATTTTACCTTATATGGTTTTTAGGAATAAAAAAAAATGAATGTTTTAAAAAGATGCCATAACTTTGCTATATCCCAAATTTTTCAAATCTGTAAAATACATTTAAAGCAACTTTTTGTTTAGATTAGACTTTTTTTGAACGTTTCAATTTTATGTACCATCATCAACCTTTTTTTATGGGCGCTATATTGAATTTTACTTTAATTTAAAAAGCAAGTTAATAAAAAATGATTGCTAATTTTTCAAAAATTAAAAAAAAAAAACTTCTTAGGAAATCTGGCAATACTGCATAAAAAATATTCGATGATCGATTTTTACGGACAAATTGTGAATTATATTTAAAAATATTTTAAATAATATTTTTTAATTTTTAAACTTATGATGGTACAGTCACTCCTATATGAGTAAAAAATAAAATAACAAACAATAAGTTAAGAACTTAACGATTTAGGTTAATGATTCTTTCCGAATTTAGTAGTTGGAACATAGTAAGCGCATGATATTCAGGATACTTTCTTGGATATATATTCTTGTTTATCATATAAAAACTAATTTTGCTTTATAAATTTGTACATCTAGTACAGTACTATACAGGGTGTTTATTTAAAAATTTACCACTCATTTATCTGCAAAAAGAGACAGATTTGAGAAAATCGCCTAAACACGTAAAGACATTTCTTGAGGGGGAACGTTTTTTACAAAAATTGGACGCCGCCCCTTTAACCCCCTAGCCACCAGAGCCCCCACCCCGAAATTCTTAAAACGGAAAGAGGATCGAGTGATACATTATTTTAAAGCTCCTGACGAGTACTTTATAACCCCAGAATATAGTCAATATGTTTACCTACTACAAAATGGCGGTACTTTAAAAATTACCCAAATACCTGATTGGGATGGCCATATCTCTGAAACCAATAAAGTAAGATAAACCTAATGGGGTATTTTTAAAGTCCTTTTAAAGATCCCTTTATTGGTGTGGTATTAGGAAGAAATGTTGAAAGTAACGCCATTTTGTATTAGGTAAATATGTTTACCCTATATTCTAGGGTTATAAAGAACTTGTCAGTAGGTTTAAAATCATGTATCAGTTGACCCCCTTTCCCATTTAGGAATTTTGGGGCGAGGGCTTCGGAACTTTGGGGTGGCGACCCTGATCGTACACTATTTTTCCTACGACCACAAATTATTCACCATAAAAAAAATAAAGTTTGTCTTTCCAGAAAAAATAAAAAACAATTGCGAACTTTGCAACCCTAGGGTGATTTTTACTTTGTAACACTAGTGTGATATGTACTTTTCCTCACTGCTATATTATACTGTTTTGACAATATTTTTACATCGAAAATCACCTACCGAGAAGTATTATATAATTTTTATCATTTTGGAATTTAAAAAGGTCCTCACTTAATAAAAATTGTATGGTTTGGTTAGGTAATAACGGTATTAGTTTAATACGGTTTTCTGCTATTTTAAGGGTTTTTAAAAATTATTGTTACTTACATATTTTAGACATTCTTCTAAATAAAACGTAAGTGGTGCATATCCAAAATATTTCGTTTTTAAAAAATATCAGTAAACAAACTTACGGGACCGGGGAGTAAAAAGGGTTGTTGGGTGGGATAAAATTGGTAAAAAAGTTAATGAAACTGAACATCACATGTAAAATTAAGTAAAAATTACATTTTTTCTCATCAAAATATAATAAATATGAAAATTGTAAATGCAAGTCCTAAAACTAAGAAAAAAACGACTACTAAACGTCCGTTATACCATGCAAAATATGGAAAGCATTTGGCAACGTCGGAAGCGTCTGATTCTATTTATGAATAGATAAAAGAAAGTTTATTTATAAAGTGTGTATTAGCCTCAGGTTTAATTAAGGGATTTAAAAACAAAAGATTTAACAACTAGTTGTTTAAGTATACGAAGACAGAGAGAAAGGAATTTGATCTATAGGAGTTTTTTCTCTGGCGCTTTAGGTCGAACGGTCAAGCAAAAAGGCTGCCTCTATAAAGTGCGTGCTCAAAGGTAGGAGGGAGATTTTTAATTTGATCTACTTACCTAACAACACTGTGCCACTGAGCGAGTAGTCAGTGAAAGTTGTTTTTGTGGTTATGTCTATTTTTGTTTATGTTTTTATTTTTTCGGAAATTTTATTATTACTCTTTTAATATTAGAAGAAACCTTATACTGTGTAGTAACTTAACGTTAATAAGATGATTTTCGCTAATTTGGGTTTTACTGTTTAAGGTAAGTAAAAAGTTTTTTTACTGTCACTACAATAAATATGTCACTTGCAAAACCAATAGCAGTTTTTAGAATGACATCATAATATATATCACACGAGTGTTGTAAAGTTCTTTGCAACACTAGTACTGTAAAGTACTTTGCAACACTCGTGTGATATAACGCATTTTCTATGCATGAAAACAGTGTGCTATTTGCTATTTTCAACAGTGGTCGTAGAAAAAACTATTTTTATGTCTTGATAATACAATATTTAAAAAAAATTAACTGGGAATATAGTATCCAATATGAATGTGTCCACAAGATTGTAATAATTTTCAGCTCCATGAGATAAAAATATATTTAAAAATTTGTATAGTACCTAGTAATAGAAGTTTTATGTACCAGGTGCCAACAAGATTATTATTGAGCCTGTCATTTTCTGGATAAATATTACACAATTTTGATATTTTGGTCGGACGTATGGTTGAATAGGATGCAGATTTCTAATGTTTCAGATTTTATGTGGCTCATCCGGTTTAACCGTTTGCTATTTTAAATGGAACACCCTATATTTGTTTTTAAAAATCAATACTACGGGCAATTTCAATAAAATACATGTACCACATATTTACCCATCCTAATTATGTTTTTAGAAATAGGGCGTTTGAAAATGTCATGTACCCGCAATTTTTATCGATTTGGTAAAAAACAAATAATGATGACAAAAAGGACTAATGCAAGTTTTTATACATATATGATGAGCCCTATATCCCACCTTCGTAAAAACACCATTTCCGGTTTTACCGGAAGTGCCACAGAAATTTACTTTTAGCAATAAAGAACTTTAATAATTTAAATGAAATGCATCTTAAGCCTTAAATTTCAACTATACATTTATTTCGCAAACTTTTTTGTTTATTATACCCTATTTCTAATTCTAGTTAGTTACTATGTTATTAATGGTATAACGTTCAAAAATATATTTTCTTTGCTATTTTAGGACATTAATAGTTAAACGCAAGGCTGTTTTAACAACAGCGCATCATTAATATCTTAAAAACTATTAGGTTTAGAGATAAGGTATTAATAACAAAAAGATTGGAAAATAAGTGTTAAGTTTAAATTTAAGCTTAAATTATTATTAAGGCAAAAAATAACGTGTTTTTCTATCACACGGCTGTACAATTTTGTTTTAATATTATTTTTATATTTTTTAACGACATTTATTAATGTTTTAAATAAACAAATAAATATTTTTAAAAACTGAAAATACTTTTCAGTAATTTACCTTGGCCTCTTTTGTTATAATTTTTATTAAACCCAATTTTCTAAAATTAATAATTTTAAAAATATGGTCGACCCTTTTTTTTAATTTGATAAAGGTTATTTTAAGTCATCGTGTACATCCAATATATTATTGGTGAAAAGAAGGCACTTATTTTCGTAAAAGTAATATTGAAAAAGTTTATCATTTAAAAAATTCAAAAGACGTTGATTCCACTGCCTGTTGCAAATTCAAGAACGACCATGAGGATCTCGGGAACTTTCGGGGAAACAGGGTTGGTTAAAAAGTTCTTTTGGGGTTAATAGTTTTTCGTTTTAAAACTTTTAAAAATTTCAGCTGCCTTGAAATTACTTGGAGAACACCGAAATTTTGCAAAGTAGCTTTAATTTGTTTATTGGTTAATTTAAAGTTAGTTCTGGTTAGTTAGCTTTAGGTTAAGAATTATAAATATGACATTTTTCTAGTTTTGCCCATTGTATAAAATGATAGCGAATACCTATATTAACGACTTGCTTTTGACCGCGGCTTCGCATGTGTTAAATTCGGAGTAAAACAATTCCCTTTCCCTATACCATGAAGATTTTGGATATTAATATATACATAATATATATAAACTTCCTCTTTAATTCTTTAATCACTCTATCTATTAAAACAACCGCATTAAAATTCGTTGAGTAATATCGAATTTCGAATGTAAACTATTTTTTAGCACTTTGTACTTGTTCTTTTTAATTTGTTATTATTATACATACAAGCGTTCCTTTTGAATCAGTCTATCTATTAAAAAACCGCATTAAAATCCGTTCGGTAATATCAAATTTTAAATGTTAACTTTATTTTAAACACTATATATATATATATATATATATATATATATATATATATATATATATATATATATATATATATATATATGTTTTTTGTACATTATTATAAATAACACCTTCTTCTTTAATCAGTGGATCTGTTTAAAAAATATATTATTTTTTCGTCATTAGGGAGTCTCCCGCTCAAAAGTTTAAACTTTTTAATAATTGTTTTTCCATGGCTAAACAATATTCCATTTTTTATTTTAAATTAGAGGTTTGACGTTTTGTCTTTGAGCCGCCCTCAATAACTTTTCTTTTTAGATAAGCGAAATATTTGGTATTATACTCAGTGGCATCATACAAGAGAAATTTTAAAATTTTAAACAAAGAACTGCCACTTGTTTAAACACAACTAATTTTGCGATTCGCAGATATTGGATGAACCTTGGTACAAGCTAACCAAAACTAACATAAAATTTTAGGTATTGTCACAGTTTACAGTAATAATTTTAATTTACTTCTTTAAATAATTTGGAAGATCAGTGTCAGACTGGGCCACCGGGCAACCGGCAAATGCCCGGTGGGCCAACTTTCTGGGACCACTGAAGGGAAGGGGGCACCCATATAGGTAAAGTGAGGGATAAATTCTAATTAATAAAAATATTGAGATAATAACCGTTCCCGGTATTTAACAAAACAAAAAATTTAAATTTGTACATTAGTGCATTGTACATTCTTCTTATTTTGGTGTCACTAAGTTTAGGAAAATCATTTTAAATTTTCTCAATGCAATAAAAATACCTAGATTTTCACCATTATCGCATAATTTGTTTTTTTTGTTAATAAACAAAATTATATATTAGTAATTAAATTTTAAATTTAAACATGTTTTCTTTACGACAATTTTTGACATTATTAGAAATTCAAGTACCTACTTTAGTCCTAAGCAAAGATATAACATTTTTGGCCCAACCTCGTAGATTACAGATAAAATTTGATATATGATGGTGGCTTTTTGGGTTTTGGACCATGCAGAAGTTTTACAAAGAATAACTTTTTTAGTAAAATTATTAATAACAAAGTTTTCCTTATGACGCCAACTTACGTAGACACACTGTATATTTAGTTATAAATAAATATACAATCCAGAAAAAGTAAAAAGAAAATGTATCATTTATTTTAAAATATTTCTTTAAATAAACCGAAAAAAGACTGCACAGATTTTTTTTATATTTTAAAAGAAATATTATTACGCGTAAAAATGCGCAACTTTCTCCCAACTTAATCAATCCTGTATCTCTAACCGTTTTCAAAATAGTGATGTTGCTCTTTAAATTTATAACAACTTGTTTTATTTTTATTTTTTGATAATTACAGAAAAAAATATTTAAATAGAAGAAAAATATTTTAAAACATTTAAATTGATCCACAGTTAATGTGCACAAAAAAATTAAGTTTTGCACATAAACGTTAAATGTTTTTAGCCTCAATGTTAAATAGGGTAAAACTACCTACTAAATTAAATTTCTATAAACGCAAGATATTTAAATGTTAATAGGATACAGTTTTAAATGAAAATAGACTTTACGGCCTACTTCGACATATTAGTATTTTAGTCTATTTCGTAATAGTTAAGACCTAAAAACAACTAAATATTTTTTTACAAATATGTTATATTACTAAAACCCTATACAGGGTATATAATTGCAGTAGGAAAATTTGATGGCGTATTTTGAGCTAATTTTAGTAAGTTCATATAAACATGGGTCCTTAATTTTTTTGTTTTTTAAATGCAGGCTTTTTTAAAACCCTAAAAATTTTTAAAACACGTTTTTAAGTAAAATTTGTTGGACAAGATATAAATGTTATTTATTTAAGTATTTGTTGATGTTGTTACACAACTGCTAATAAAAAGTTATAACACCTATTTGTTTTAAATAAAAAAATGCCCTTATGCTTCTTATATGATCCCGGACCTGGTGATGTAACGAATGTTCGCAATTCGCGAATATTCGCATATATTTTGATATTTGCGTTTGCATTTGCAAGAAACGATGCGAATGTTTCGCGAATAATTTTGACAGACTAAAATAAAATTATACATATATGGATTTGATGAATATGGAATCATGATACAGCTAACTAGACTTATAATTTTTTTAAACAAAAAATTAATATAGAACACTTAGCTAAATTAGAAATACTGTCTCTCTTGTTATTGTTAATCCAATTAAAATATAGGCAAAATCACAAATAGGTAAAAAATTAAATTATAAAATGTGAACGATATTTTGCAAGCGCTACATTTGAAGGTCAAATCGCATTCGCGGATATTGGAGATGAATATTGGCATTCGCGAATGTGGGAATTTTAACATTCGTTACATCACTAGTCCAGGATTATACAGTTTAACGGATTTTTTGCAAACTAAGCAAGCTACGTAAAAATATAACGATACAAAAAAATTGTATTTCTTGGTGTTTTACTCGAAAAAAATATAAAAATTACAAAAAAATCAGTGGCGTACCTTTTCTCAATAATAATAGCTCAGATGCCACCCACGTCGCCACTGGTCTCACTAATTTATTTATTTATTTATTTTACTTGATTGTCTATATATATTCCAAAAGGATATGACAACGTCAAAAAATACAAATTGGCTTAACTTAAAAAATACAAATTGGTACTATAATTTAAAAATTAATCAGTGTATTTGTGCAAGAAAATGCCATAAATATGGTAAAGGCGTCCCGTTCCCCGAAGAAAAATGTGTGTGAAATGACGAAGATGGGGGAAAAATATGTTGCGTAGCGTAGCTGCAAGGAGGTTGCAGCGTAGCTACAAGAAAATGAAGATAAGGTATATCTTCAGTTTTAAAATATGGCTAAATGGTGTTAGCCAGAGGTGTTGAAGAAGAATATGAAATAGTTACTTGCGTTGAAGTTGTTGTTTTACGTCGTGAAGACGGAGTTTAGAAGCAGCATGAGGCTGCATTAGCACTGGAAGCCGCAGCTCTAGTAAAAGAAAGTTGATTTATAAAGTGTGTATTAGCCTCAGGTTTAATTAAGGGATTAAAAAAAAAGATTTAACAACTAGTTGTTTAAGTACACGAAGACAGAGAGGAAGGAATTTGATCTATAGGAGTTTTTCTCTGGCGCTTTAGGTCGAACGGTCAAGCAACAAGGCTGCCTCTATAAAGTGCGTGCTCAAAGGTAGGAGGGAGATTTTTAATTTGATCTACTTACCTAACAACACTGTGCCACTGAGCGAGTAGTCAGTGAAAGTTGTTTTTGTGGTTATGTCTATTTTTGTTTATGTTTTTATTTTTCTGGAAATTTTATTATTACTCTTTTTAATATTGAGATAGAAACCTTATACTGTGTAGTAACTTAACGTTAATAAGATGATTTTCGCTAATTTGGGTTTTACTGTTTAAGGTAAGTAAAAAGTTTTTTTACTGTCACTACAATAAATATGTCACTTGCAAAACCAATAGCAGTTTTTAGAATGACATCATAATATATATCACACGAGTGTTGTAAAGTTCTTTGCAACACTAGTACTGTACAAGTACTTTGCAACACTCGTGTGATATAACGCATTTTCTATGCATGAAAACAGTGTGCTATTTGCTATTTTCAACAGTGGTCGTAGAAAAACTATTTTTATATCTTGATAATACAATATTTAAAAAAATTAACTGGGAATATAGTATCCAATATGAATGTGTCCACAAGATTGTAATAATTTCTAGGCTCATGAGATAAAACTATATTTAAAACTTTGTATAGTCACCTAGTAATAGAAGTTTTATGTACCAGGTGCCAACAAGATTATTATTGAGCCTGTCATTTTCTGGATAAATATTACACAATTTTGATATTTGGTCGGACGTATGGTTGAATAGGATGCAGATTTCCAATGTTTCAGATTTTATGTGGCTCATCCGGTTTAACTCGTTTGCTATTTTAAATGGAACACCCTATATTTGTTTTTAAAAATCAATACTACGGGCAATTTCAATAAAATACATGTACCACATATTTACCCATCCTAATTATGTTTTTAGGAATAGGGCGTTTGAAAAATGTCATGTACCCGCAATTTTTATCGATTTGGTAAAAAACAAATAATGATGACAAAAAGGACTATTGCAAGTTTGTTATACATATATGATGAGCCCTATATCCCACCTTCGTAAAAACACCATTTCCGGTTTTACCGGAAGTGCCACAGAAATTTACTTTTAGCAATAAAGAACTTTAATAGTTTAAATGAAATGTTCCTTTTGAATCAGTCTATCTATTAAAAAACCGCATTAAAATCCGTTCGGTAATATCAAATTTTAAATGTTAACTTTATTTTAAACACTATATATATATATATATATATATATATATATATATATATATATATATATATATATATATATATATATATGTTTTTGTACATTATTATAAATAACACCTTCTTCTTTAATCAGTGTATCTGTTTAAAAAATATATTATTTTTTCGTCATTAGGGAGTCTCCCGCTCAAAAGTTTAAACTTTTTAATAATTGTTTTTCCAAGGCTAAACAATATTCCATTTTTTATTATAAATTAGAGGTTTGACGTTTTGTCTTTGAGCCGCCCTCAATAACTTTTCTTTTTAGATAAGCGAAATATTTGGTATTATACTCAGTGGCATCATACAAGAGAAATTTTAAAATTTTAAACAAAGAACTGCCACTTGTTTAAACACAACTAATTTTGCGATTCGCAGATATTGGATGAACCTTGGTACAAGCTAACCAAAACTAACATAAAATTTTAGGTATTGTCACAGTTTACAGTAATAATTTTAATTTACTTCTTTAAATAATTTGGAAGATCAGTGTCAGACTGGGCCACCGGGCAACCGGCAAATGCCCGGTGGGCCAACTTTCTGGGACCACTGAAGGGAAGGGGGCACCCATATAGGTAAAGTGAGGGATAAATTCTAATTAATAAAAATATTGAGATAATAACCGTTCCCGGTATTTAACAAAACAAAAAATTTAAATTTGTACATTAGTGCATTGTACATTCTTCTTATTTTGGTGTCACTAAGTTTAGGAAAATCATTTTAAATTTTCTCAATGCAATAAAAATACCTAGATTTTCACCATTATCGCATAATTTGTTTTTTTTTGTTAATAAACAAAATTATATATTAGTAATTAAATTTTAAATTTAAACATGTTTTCTTTACGACAATTTTTGATATTATTAGAAATTCAAGTACCTACTTTAGTCCTAAGCAAAGATATAACATTTTTGGCCCAACCTCGTAGATTACAGATAAAATTTGATATATGATGGTGGCTTTTTGGGTTTTGGACCATGCAGAAGTTTTACAAAGAATAACTTTTTTAGTAAAATTATTAATAACAAAGTTTTCCTTATGACGCCAACTTACGTAGACACACTGTATATTTAGTTATAAATAAATATACAATCCAGAAAAAGCAAAAGAAAATGTATCATTTATTTTAAAATATTTCTTTAAATAAACCGAAAAAGACTGCACAGATTTTTTTTATATTTTAAAAGAAATATTATTACGCGTAAAAATGCACAACTTTCTCCCAACTTAATCAATCCTGTATCTCTAACCGTTTTCAAAATAGTGATGTTGCTCTTTAAATTTATAACAACTTGTTTTATTTTTATTTTTTGATAATTACAGAAAAAAATATTTAAATAGAAGAAAAATATTTTAAAACATTTAAATTGATCCACAGTTAATGTGCACAAAAAATTAAGTTTTGCACATAAACGTTAAATGTTTTTAGCCTCAATGTTAAATAGGGTAAAACTACCTACTAAATTAAATTTCTATAAACGCAAGATATTTAAATGTTAATAGGATACAGTTTTAAATGAAAATAGACTTTACGGCCTACTTCGACATATTAGTATTTTAGTCTATTTCGTAATAGTTAAGACCTAAAAACAACTAAATATTTTTTTACAAATATGTTATATTACTAAAACCCTATACAGGGTATATAATTGCAGTAGGAAAATTTGATGGCGTATTTTGAGCTAATTTTAGTAAGTTCATATAAACATGGGTCCTTAATTTTTTTGTTTTTTAAATGCAGGCTTTTTTAAAACCCTAAAAATTTTTAAAACACGTTTTTAAGTAAAATTTGTTGGACAAGATATAAATGTTATTTATTTAAGTATTTGTTGATGTTGTTACACAACTGCTAATAAAAAGTTATAACACCTATTTTTTTAAATAAAAAAATGCCCTTATGCTTCTTATATGATCCCGGACCTAGTGATGTAACGAATGTTCTAATTCGCGAATATTCGCATATATTTTGATATTTGCATTTGCATTTGCAAGAAACGATGCGAATGTTTCGCGAATAATTTTGACAGACTAAAATAAAATTATACATATATGGATTTGATGAATATGGAATCATGATACAGCTAACTAGACTTATAATTTTTTTAAACAAAAAATTAATATAGAACACTTAGCTAAATTAGAAATACTGTCTCTCTTGTTATTGTTAATCCAATTAAAATATAGGCAAAATCACAAATAGGTAAAAAATTAAATTATAAAATGTGAACGATATTTTGCAAGCGCTACATTTGAAGGTCAACATTCGCATTCGCGAATATTGGAGATGAATATTGGCATTCGCGAATGTGGGAATTTTAACATTCGTTACATCACTAGTCCAGGATTATACAGTTTAACGGATTTTTTGCAAACTAAGCAAGCTACGTAAAAATATAACGATACAAAAAAATTGTATTTCTTGGTGTTTTACTCGAAAAAATATAAAAATTACAAAAAAATCAGTGGCGTACCTTTTCTCAATAATAATAGCTCAGATGCCACCCACGTCGCCACTGGTCTCACTAATTTATTTATTTATTTATTTTACTTGATTGTCTATATATATTCCAAAAGGATATGACAACGTCAAAAATACAAATTGGCTTAACTTAAAAAATACAAATTGGTACTATAATTTAAAAAATTAATCAGTGTATTTGTGCAAGAAAATGCCATAAATATGGTAAAGGCGTCCCGTTCCCCGAAGAAAAATGTGTGTGAAATGACGAAGATGGGGAAAAATATGTTGCGTAGCGTAGCTGCAAGGAGGTAGCAGCGTAGCTACAAGAAAATGAAGATAAGGTATATCTTCAGTTTTGAAATATGGCTAAATGGTGTTAGCCAGAGGTGTTGAAGAAGAATATGAAATAGTTACTTGCGTTGAAGTTGTTGTTTTACGTCGTGAAGACGGAGTTTAGAAGCAGCATGAGGCTGCATTAGCACTGGAAGCCGCAGCTCTAGTATGGGGAAGAGCTCTGAAGTGATGGTCTTAAATGGTGTGGTACAAGACTATCTAGCGGCCCTGAGAAAGCTTAGGATATGGGGAAATTGGCATGAAGTTGCAGTAACCTGATGTGGAAGAAGAAAATGGGAATGAAAGGCAGACAATGGTACGTGGAGAAGTACGGGACAAATGGCCAATGGAACGCACCATCAAGGACATGGACAGGCAGGCAAGGTGGACGCAATTTTTTTATAAAGGCTAGTATAAGAAGAATGTGGAATATTAGGTTAATTTCTAAGTATAAATATAGAAAAAAATTGATTTTCTTTTTATGTAAGAGATATTTTTTTGTTTTTAAACTATCCAATAAATTTAAAAAGAGCAAAAGATGAAATAGAAAAAAGTCACTTAATTAATAGTACATGTAAAACATAGTTAATTATTTTCTTTCCCACTGGTATATTAAATAAATCATTGAATTACTTTTTTAATGGTTCAACGTTTTGCTGACGAGACAAGGTCAAGTTCACTTTTATTGTTACAGAACTGGTCAGTTTTAAATAACACAAACTTTTTTGCTTATTTAGCTGTTTGTGTAGTACATAAATGTCTAGTAAACTTAAAGATTAATAAAAAAAATACAATTTATGAGTAACAATAATTAGGTCATTTTTTGTCTAAAAATATTCTTACCGTTAAAACTATATTTATTTAAAGTACCTACTTAAAGAAAAGCTCAAATTTAAAAAGGTTTTTAACAATTAAGCTAAAAACTTATTCAAACTAATTATTTCAGCAAAAACATCTCTAGAACTTTTTAAATAATTATTTTAGATATTTTTTGAAAATTCATAATAGTCATCAAGAGTCATAATGTTAAATATAACCTAAATGAATTATTTTTAAAAAAAACTATTTTTACATTTTTTTGCATTTTTGAAAAAAATTATTGGTTAAATTAATTTTTTAAGTTAAAAAAAAAAACAAAAGATTTAATAAAACGTTAAGATTATTTACGATAAATATAATTTATATAATAAGTAACATAATGTTAGGTTTTGAATATTTGTAACCTATATGGAACTATCGTTTTTCGATAAAATTTCTAAACTTTTTAAAGGGTTTAGGTAAATTTGTCTGATTTCTAATAGCGTTGTGGGTCCAACGCTTTCAAAAAGGGGGCATATGTAAACACCTAGTATAAAAAAAGTATACATTTTGGGAATTTTGAAAATATACATTTTTGGGAATTTTAAAATAAGTATACATTTTAATTAGTTTACTTAACATTGGGAAATTTGCTACATAAAAATATACGTGAGGTGTCAAGGTCTTAAAAGTATAAATTAAACAATTTTCTAGGTTACTTTTATAATAATAAAATAAAAACATTAAACAAACTGGGTAGCGTAGAAATGCAAAACAAACACTGGAAAATTTGATATTTAAAGAAGAGAGAAAGAAATTAAAAGGGGATTTTTATCAGATAAGAAGTAGTTAGTGAAGTCAAGTGTAAAGTTAAAGTTTTAGTTAAGCCCCGTACGGGCTACCCCTAGTGGGGGTATGCCCGTACTAAATTTAGTTAGTCAAATAAGTTAAGTTGGTTTTAAAAAATGCGAAGTTAGTTTTAATGGTCCACCGGTCTCATGGTCCCAAGAAGATAGTTCCATATGGTGCATTTGCCCAAGTGACGTAAAGTGGCCCTATATGTATATTTCAAAATATATACGTCACAATACATTTTTTAAATCTTCATTTATTTTCCAAAAATTTGACCATTTGACATTTTTTTCTCCATAGCATCATTTTCGGGCAAAACAATAAAAACCGTTTTTGGGGCATTTGTAGTTAATGACAAAATTATTTTGAACTAGTATGCAGGGGCCCTATTTTTTTACGAAAAACAATGCATTAAAGGAAAAACAACCGAAAGGTCAAATTTTATGCAAAATAAATAATGATTTAAAAAATAATTTTTATTCTTGGAACAAGCAATGGTGTATCATATATTTTTTTAATTGTATTTCTTTAATGTTTGTATGAAATCTTTTATATTAAATATACCTATTAACGTAAATCAGACAAAAGAAAACTTTAGGAAATAAAAAATTTAAATTTAAATGTTTTTATTGTATAAAATCAAAATTTAACCATTAGAACAAAAAAAAAACCAAAAAAGTTTTTTTGTTGACCGGTGTAATTATTAGAGCGGTAAAACTCTTGGACTTTCAGTTGATTGCCTAAATTTAATTTGTATTTTTTTATACTTGACACAAAGTAAATGGCAGATATCTTAAATTATTAACCTTAGGCCCGCATATTTATATACAATATGTCATGGTAAATACGCAACCAAATTAACAGCATTGTGAATCATTAGTTTCTGGTCATTATCACATATAATTTAGTGTTAGCATTAACACCGTGAGATAATGGCCACTATCAAGTACTTTCAAGTGAGATTATTAGGGTATGCATTGTGGAAAGTTGGCTGTTTATAATTTAAACCGGCAAGCAAATGTTACCCTCATAATTGCGGCTAATAGCCAATTATTTATGGCTAAACTTGTTTCGTATTTAGAGTGCATTCGTGTGTAAACTACTGGATTCTATTAGAAACATCTTTGTTAAATTATTAAAAAATATATTAACAGCGTGTCCACGAATGTACTTAATTATACCTCCAAATTGTTTTGTTTTTAATATTTAAATAAAAAATTATTGTTCCTAAAAATGTTTGCTTTGCCTTGAATGCTAAAAGCTGTAAAAAAATGCCGTATGATATACAGGATGGTTTAAAATCGCAAAAATATTTTGTTGAAAAATAAAAAAATGTTATATTATATTTTTAAAACTACTTGATTAAAAAGTATTATAAAAACTTCGTACCTATTTTTCTTATTGCTTTTGATTACTTGGGAAAAAACAAAAACAAATATTGTTTTCTTTATAAATAAATACTTTTTCTTTTTATATAAACATTATTAAGTTAAATTAAAATTTATGGAGGTAGTAGTCCAAAAGGTAATTATCTTTCTAACATAAAGTTGAAATTTCTATGACTTTTCCATGCTATTTTAATGTACAGTTAAAAAAATATTTATAACCGATTTTTTTTATCTCTTCAAATAAAAATAATAATAATTTAAATTTTTACAATTACAATTAGGCTATGTGTTTTACCATCTTCATTCTAAAAAAAACATGTTTTTTACTGAATAGTAAAGAAAAATTCTTCAACAAATTTTTTTATTGGTATTCTTCATTTTTCCTAAAAACCATAACCATTGGGAAAAATGTATTATGCACTTTAAATTACTTTTCTTATACTTATTACGCTTAATTAGGTAGTCTCACAAATATGTTCTTCAGATTTTTTAAGTAATATTTTCGCGATATTAAACCACCGACTAACGGCGATTTTTATTATAGCATATGGCAACGTAAAAACTAGTTTTACAAGCGATCTAACTTTATTGAATTTTACCTAATACCTATAATTAGTTACAACTTAAACTGATAATAAAGTGTGTACTTGTAACTAATGTAATCGGTTACTCTCAGTTTAAAAAGCCATGCGTTGTGTGGACTATTTTAGTTTTCCTTATTTCGATTAGTTACAAATAAATGTATGTAAAATGTATGTGTGTTTAAAACATACTTAACCTTACTTTACTTAGTCAAGAGTTTAGAATGGTTTGGTTTAAATTATACGTTTTCATTAGCCTTCAAAACATATTTAAAAATTAAATAAAATATATTTTTTCTAACCTGAAGTTCTGCCGTTGCCATATAACACCGCTAGGACATTCAACTACTTTAACTTTTGTTAGATATAGCCAAAACCTATTTTTTAAAGTAGGAATAACTGGCTAACTGAAAGAAAAGTGATATTTTAAAAGTAAGATAATTGACCAATAATATTGTAGCCAGTGGTGTAACTTAAGGTAGAATCGAAGCTGTAAACCCAGTACAGCGATTCTACCTAAATCTAAAGGTGCGCCCAGACTTGCAACAACTCGCCGTGCCACTTAGCACCAGAAATGGCCAGATTTATTTAAAATTTCCGGCCAGATTGCAACTGCACTTGTGCCGAATAACGTCGCCGCCGGGCCACGATTCGCGTCAAGACGGGGGGGACAGGAAAACATGCTTGTTTGCGCTTAAATGTAATTGTTTGGCGAATGGGTCATTGCGATCCACAGATTGTCGGTTTTTGGCGTTAGATAAAAGAAAATTAAAGCCAATGAAATCGTACCTATGTATATCAAATAGTGCCGATGTACACCGAACGTGTCTTCAAGTCATGAGAATAATTCAAAATAACTCTTAAAATTAAAAGCTCAATTCGATAATAAAGCTTTCATAACCCTACATTTTGTTAAGCGACCAGATTTATTAAAATAGTAATAAAAAATAATTAAACTGTACTTATAATTTAAATAAATATTCTTTAAAGTCGTAATTTATTTAAAGTTACTGAAAACCACCCTAAACACACTTTTTTCCTAATACTCATATTTTAAATAATACATTGAATGTTAAAAACTAAAATAAAAACATTTTAGAGCCAAAACAGTTTGGTGCATTGTTTTGTGTAAGTGTAATATTGTTTTATTTTACATACAACATAACCATGTTTTTAAATTTGGTAGTTTAAATTTTGATTAAGAAAATACCAATAAATTTTAACATTTTTTTACTAAAAAGAAGTATTTTCAGCTGAAAGAGTTAACCCTATGTTCACCGATAAGAAGTAATGGTTTCCGTATGCAAATGACGTCTGATATCTTAGTAATTGAGAGTCGTAAATGACAATTAATATTCATTGAGTTTACCCTTGACCACCCCCTGGAGGGCGCTCACTGAGCAGAGAAGGCACACGACGGTTGATTGAACTAGGTTATATAATCCAGTTAATCGAGATAAAATTGCTTTTAAACCAATGTCGTATACATGCATTTTCAACTTTAGGCCTTAATCTGTTTTAAGCAAGTTGACATCTATCTATTAATAGGCTATTGACTATTAGGAAATAAAGGGGATAATTAGGAACAAATTCGTAATCAAGCAATTTTTTGATTGGTTATTGGTTTTGGTTTATATGTCACAGGAAAATGGTTATTTTAGGCAAATAGCTTCTGTCTAGGTAAATGCTTTCTGCCTGGGCAAATAACTTTATAAAAATAAGTTCTATTTAAAATTAATTTGCGTAGGTAAATGACATTTCTCGTGGTCCTTCTTAGGCAAATGACTGGGATATATTTGATAACATATTAAGGTGCTTATTCCTAAAAAAGCGAGCAAAAGTGAACATTTTGTCGTGTTCGTGTATTTTTGTTCGTGTTTGTTTGATATTTTGACTTCTTATCGATACCAAAGCAAATACAATAAAAATCGCAGTTAATTGATAAGTTCCTACAAGCGAATTCAATATGGCCGATCAGGGTCCTTATTCTTAAAACTGGGGAACAGCGTTCTCATAAAAAAGGTGGGCGGAGTTCTCTCGAAAAGCTTAAATAAGTATTCTTGAACGCAAACAACTACTCCCATCACGCGACTGTAAGGAAAACAGGCCGGGTAGTGAACGATCATTTTGGCGATGTGATCGAGTCTGTTCTCTTATACTCGAGAATTAGGACCCTGGAGACAATATTGTTAGCTGGCGCTGCTCTTGTTGTATTGAATTTAGTGAAAAAGCAAAAACGAGAAAAATGAAAATAAAAAAATATTTTGCCAAGCAATCATTTTTTAAGAACAAATGTATGAGTCGCAAGTAAATGGTTACTTTAGGCAAATGCCTTCTGTCCAGGCAAATGTCTTTTGCCTAGGCAAATGACTTTATAAAAATAATTTCTATTTAAAATTAATTTGCGTAGGTAAATGGCATTTCCCGTGGTCCTTGTTAGGCAAATGACTGTGTGTGTTTATTGAATAACATATTAAGGTGCGTTTAAAAAAGCGAGCAAGAGCGAACTCTTTGTCGAGTTCGTGTATGTTTGTTCGTGTTTGTTTGATATGGGGAACTGGGTTCTCATGAGAAATGTGGGCGGTGTTCTCTTGAAAAGCTCTAATAGGTATTCTTAAGCCGCGTACAGATCTGCACACGCATACGCTGAGTAACTACACACACGCATATGTGCTCAAGCCGTGCGCGCTCAGATCATTCGTCGGAAAATTTTATTGCCACGTATGCGTGCGTGCTCACGGAGCTTCGGCAAGAGCGCCGAAAGGATGCACACATACATGTATTCCATAATATGGGATATTTTTTTACTGGTCAATTACAGCCAGGCAATCTTTATTGGACCACTCCATTTTAATTATTAAACAAAAACTTTTTCTACAAAAATCCAGAGAATACAACAACAGACGATTGTTTCTGTCCAAACTGAGCGCGAACGCATACGCATGTTTCTTTGAAGCGTTCAAAAACCGACACCAGGCTGGCTCCCGACGTGAACGCTCAAGTCATTCGCAAGAAGCAACGCATGCGGCGAGAAGCCACGAGAGCGACGTCCACATTTGCACACGCATGTGTGTGTGTGTCTTCGCTCGACGTATGCGTGTGCAGATCTGTACGCGGCTTTAAACGCCATACGACTGCTCCCATCACGCGACTGTAAGAAAAACAGCCCGGGTAGTGAAAGATCATTTTGGCGATGTGATCGAGTCTGTTCTCTTATGCTCGAGAATTAGGACCCTGGAGACAATATTGTTAGCTGGCGCTGCTCTTGTTGTATTAAGTTTAGTGCAAAAGCAAAAACGGGAAAAAGAATTGCATAGCCATTATTTTTAAGAACAGATATATAGGTCGCAGGCAAATAGTTACTTTAGGCAAATGGCTTTTGTCTAGGCAAATGCATTCTGTCTGAGCAAATGACTTCATAAAAATATTTTTTATTTAAAAGCCATTTGCCGTAGATCTTCTTAGGTAAATAACTGGGATTTATGTATTTATTAACATATTAGACGTATAGTGTCTTTTGTCGACTACAGTAAAAAGTAAAAACACGTGTAATTTGATTAGTTTGAAGCGCTATAGTCAGTCATGCAAAACTGTTAGATTGGGGCGGTCGTGGTTATTTTTGGTTAGTTAAATCTTTTATTATTATTTGCTTTTTTAGAAATAAAAATACCAACGAGAACTAACTATGACCCCCAATGTTACAGTTTTGCATGATCGTCTGTCTGCTAATGCAAATATTTCTTTTTCCATAATATGCCCAAAAATTGTTTAGACAAATAGAATCAAATGCTAATTGACTAGGCAAATAGCATTTGCGAAGGAAGCTAGCATGTGAGAATAAAAATACTCTATTTGCCCACGCAGAAGGCATTTCCCCAGACAGAAGCCATTTGCCTAACATGACTACAGAATGTTCCAGAATATTTGCAGAAGGTTCCTCAAAGATTTTAAATATTTACTGAAAACTGTGAAATTAAAAATAATGAAAAATGATACAAACTACAGGAGAGCTATTTCTGTGGCAGATTTCTGGCAACGAGTGACTTATTTAGCTCTCTTATGTGTTTGTTAATTCCATTTTGACAAACAAACATTTGTTCGCTTGCTAGTACTCACCGGGCGATTACGGATTCAGAATGCTCGCTCGCTCTTGTTTGCTTTTGCTCGCTTTTTTGGTAAATACGCATCTTTAGGCGTACAGTGAGTTTTGCAGACTACAGTAAAAAGCAAAAGAACTTGTAGACTGGAAACTTAACTAAATGCTGCCTACTTTGGTGTGAACACAATTTTGTGTGCTCTCATGACTGTTACCAAAAACAATTATTTTTTGCTTTTACACAATTTGATTCACCCTCAGAAACTAAAAATGTCAGTAGATTATTATTAAAATGTGTAAATTGGAAGTAAGGGAAAAAAGACAAACGGTAAATTTAATATATACAGTGTATTTACGTAACTTTTTAGTAATAATTTTACAAAAAAATAGTTACTTTATATAGGGTGTCCGAAAAAGTAAGATTAAAAATGATAAGGGTAATAGAGAAAGCAAAAATAATGTTAGTACTTCTATCGCGCTTCATAAGGAATATATTGACCTTTAAAATCTGTATAAAAAAACTATTTCAATCATAACTTTTGAATTGTTGCTTTAGTACGAATGCTATTCAAGCTACTTTATCACCTTATAATAATGCTTCTTTTCATAGGTAAACGGCTGTTCAGTAAGTCTGAATTATACAGGGTGCAACTATTTATTTTTCATTTAAGATATGCATTTTTAGCACTCGTGGTAAATTCGACGTTTTGCTTGGACCGTTTGATTCCTATATTTTTTTGGTACAAAAAGGTATATATCATTGGAATCGATATCCTGAACCGTTTTTCATAAAACAACATTTTTATTCCAGACATACCAGCATTTTGTATGTAATAAAAAATCCATTTTTATGATAAAATTATTTAAATGAAGTAAAATTATTGAAAACGGTGTTTGTAAGCTCTTAAACTTAATAATACAGTTAAAAACTCTTTTTGAATTTTACCATCTTTTAAAAATTTTTTGGGAAAAATGGACTTTTTATTACTTACAAAATGCTGGTTACTTCTGATTAGTTCTGGTTTATGATGATGATTTAAGATATTGATTTAAATAAGGTATACCTTATTTTGTACAAAAATAATAAAGAAATTGGGCGTTCAAAGCCATTGTCACAAGTGTTATAAATACATATATTAGCGGAGAAGAAATCGTTGCAGCCTGTGTAATTCCAACTTACTGAACAGCCATTTACCTATAAAAAAGCATTACAATGAGATTATTTTGTAGCCGAAATATCATTTGTACTGTGACAACAGTTCAAAACTTATAAAACGTTTTTCATACCAACTTTGAAGGTCGATATCTCCCTAACAAACCGCGATAGAAGTTTTTTTTGTAATATAAAGTACTAACATTATTTTAGCTTAATTTATTACCTCTATCATTTTTAGCCTCACCTTTTGGACACCTTGTATATATAAAGTTCTGCGTGGTGCAAAACCTAGAAGGCAACCATCAAATATCAAATTGTATCAGTCATTAACGAGGTTTGGCCAAAAATTTATTTTTCGCTTAAGAAATAAGTGCCTACCTGTAATTTGGCTTAAATTAAAAATTATTATTAAGAAAATGGGGTTTAAAATTAAAAATTACTTCTAAATATTTAGTTTTGTTTATTTACATTTTTTTAATGTGATATTAGCACAAATTTAGGTTTGTACATTAATTCAATACATTTTCTAATTATAAACTTCATGGGACAATTTTAAATAAACTTTTTAAATTTATTGTTATTAAAACAAGACCAATGCATAATGCACTAATGTACAAAATTATAATTTTTCATTTTGGCAAAAGATAAAAAAAGTAAAAAAAATGCATAAATAAATAAAACCAAATTTAAGAAGACGTAATTTTAAATTTCAGATATCTTTTCCTTATAATAATTTTTTATATTAGCACAAAAACAGGTACTTTACTTTTAAGCAAAAATTACATTTTCGGCCGAACCTCGTAGACAACTGATACAATTTTATATATATGATGGCTGCAATTTACGGCTAATTAAACTAGGTTATTAAATCTCGTTAATCAAGATAAAATTGCTTTTAAACCAATGTCGTATAGGTGCATTTTCAACTTTAGGCCTTAATTTGAGCCTTATTATGAGCAAGTTTACATCCATCTATAAATAGGCTATTGATTATTAGGAAATAAAGAGGATAACTGGGAGTGAATTTGTAAGAGAAATTTTATGATTTGTTTCTGTTTTGGGTGTATATGTCGCAGGCAAATGGTTATTTTAGGCAAACGGCTCCTGCCTAAGCAAATGTTCTCTGCCTGGGCAAATGATATCATAATAATAATTTTTATAAAAAAATACATACCTTTGTAACAACGACTACGGCAGTTGTTATAAAGGTATGTATTTTTAGAAAGCCCAAAAATTCTTGATAAAAATATTAGGAAATACAGGGTGTTCCATATAAAAAAAGTATGTTTGAATTATATCTTAAAAACCGTGCCTCCTCAAGGAATTTAAAAACGCCACTAAATTCTAATTAAAAAGTTCTATTTAAACCTCTTTTTACTTTTTTAATAAGTTGTCAGACAACGAAGATACGAAGGATGTCCTAAAATGCATCTTTTTCAAAATCACCCTGTAGCTCAAAAACTAACGCTACAAATAATTTTAAATCATTAAATAATTTAAAAATCTTAAAATGTCAGTATCTTGATGTGTAAAAAATATTCGTTACATATCTATATATTAATTTATATTATTTTACATGTACTTACTGTATATATTAATTTATATTATTTTACATTTCATTACGAACATAAATTAGGTAGTAATATAAAAATATTATGAACACGATACGTCAACAGTGAATAAGGACAAAGATTTGCAAATTATCTTTGAAGAAAAGGTAAATAGATAACCTGGGTTACGTTGACAGGAATAATAATTTAATATCGTAACTTTAAGTCACTCGATAAAATAATAATAAAAAAAGGTATGACCCAGATTCTGTGATATATTTTGGACAACTAAACACGAATGCGTGATCAGAAAAGTCAAAAATATTTCCTGATCTTAAAGAACTTTGGGAATGTTTTATTTTTAGTTTAATAGACAGGGGCATGCAAGTCATAGTTTTTCAATTTATTTAATAATGAAAAAGTGATAATGACTCAGGCATGCAAAATACGTTTTTTATTTATGTTCTGTACTTAAATCAAAGGTAAATTTTGCTTTAGCATTCACCAATATATAGTACTTTGCAAAAAAACGTTAAAAAATCTGATTTTTTATTCCGATATTTTAAGGTTAGAATTTAGCATATATCACATATCCGGGTCCAATACTTTTGTTTCATTTTGTAGAATAGTGTAAGTCGAGGCAAGGTAAAGGAGACAAAAAGGAATCGGCCAAGAAACATTGTCGTGGTTTTGCAATATCAGAGCAGGAGAATGTCCGTCCAACAACTTCTAAAAATGGCATAAAAAATTATAGTGATAAAAAGCACTAAATAAAGGGGGTAAATAAAGTATTATAGTAGCTAAATTATAAAAATGAATTTTAGCTGGGGGAAAATTAGACATTTCCATATCATTACACATTTAGAGTTCAGAACATATTACAGAGAGGTTTAAAAACAAAATTTAAAATGTTACTACAACAAATAACGTAAACGCTTTTGTCAATATTATTAGAATATTTAAAAAATTCTTATTACGCTCTAATTATTGAAAACTGTCAGAGTAGCAAATCAGGTGATAACATTTCATTAATTTAGTTACATTATTAAAACTTATGTAATACATTTAGTTAATATACTTACTTATTTTACTTTCTTTCAATCATTTCCGAATCTTTATTTTTGTAACGAGGGGCAAAACTTGTTGTATGCCGCCCCGCCCGGCCTTTTTATTGAGAAAAAATTGAAGAGCAAAAAAAATTTTTTCCTTTTTAAATACCTATGTATAATAACAAATTAAATGGCGACCATAAAAAGGGTCTTTCTCCCTTACAATCGCCACTTTCTTATACATTCCATGTTTCAATTAAAGGTGCCACACGTGACAGACACCACCGTTTGCCCCCACTCCTCCTAGATGTAGCGTATTTGATGTTTTTGATGTAACTGTATTTTTAAAATTTATTTAAATACGGTACAGCCTCAACGTCTTTTAAACGGAAGCTTTCGCCTTAATGCTAGCTCTTCAAAAGTTTTTTAGATTTTTGCAGAGGCATTCGATACAATTTTTGAAATTGCCTTTCTTGACTACACTTCCAGTAAAGGATGCCGTTTATTTTGAAATGTTATAGTGTTATCTTTATCTTTAAGATTTTATTGTAGGATCTCTTGCAACTCTTTTATTACTCTTGTTAATTCACTGTTTAAATTTAATAAATCTAGTACAAAGCTCCTTCGAAGTCTTGCCTAACCCGTGGATGTCTGCTTTGCTTTTTCAAGCTGAATTGGGTAGGCTAGATATATCAGGGTAATTAGACGTACAATTTTTTCTTTATACTTCCAGAGGCTTTTGTTGTATTTCTGTCTAAATCCCCCTGGATCTGCGCCCTTTTTAAGATGTGTTTTGTCATATCTCATTACAAGGAACATCACAATAGATTGATAGACTGTTTTTCTCCGGGAATGTTTCTTAATACCTTCATGGCTTCACCTAGAAGAGTAAGTACAAGAGTTTGTGACATCATTTCTGGACCTAATTATAGCCATTGTCAAATTTTCCAAACTGTCAAAGATATGTAATCAATAGTACCTTACCATCAAATGTGGGTTGTTTCATAAAGTACATAAGATACCACAGTCTGAAACGACAACAATAGTAGCTACCTTTTTATCTTTCTCTGTAAATGTTGAGTTCTTGCTGAATTTAACCTTAAAGTGAACAAATTTTATCTTTAACCGACTGTTATATTTATTGCATTTTGTTCCTAAAATCTTTTTGAGTTTTCTTGATTTCTTGCCTTATTTCTGCTTTACTAATTTTAATTTCTTTCCTTGTTTCTTTTTACTTGTTTCTAATTTTTAGATTAAAGGTTATTTTTTATGACTGATTTTGGGGTTGCTTTACTCGTTTTACATCTTCTTTTTCAGATTCTTGGCTCGTCTTTATTTCTTCTCTTTTTTTTTTTTTAATAAGTGTACTTATTTTTCCATACCTGCTGCTTATTGTTTTGTCTCAACTAACTTTTTTCTTACCATTTTGGCTTCCTCCGGTAGCATTGTTCCGCTTCTGATCTCAAATGTTCTTTAACACCCTGTTAAAAACCCTGTATAACCCTTGTATAAAATCCTTTAAAGTAATTTTTTATAGAATATATTGAAAGTTATAAATAAATAATTCAAACCTTTTTAGAAACCTTAGAAAATAATGGGAGAATATAGGTAAATTATTTAAGTAAATTAACAAACTAAATAAAAAATAATGTAAAAGTCTATAACAATAGGTCAAAGAGCTTTTTTTTGCAATGAACTGTCCAAATTATTTAAGATATTTGTTTTTACGTGTAAGTAAAAGAGAGAAGTCGGGTGGGTTAAAGCGCTGGGTCGTTGGGCGCACAAGTGACGTGGCTGGACGGGTTATTTATAGGTTTGGTCAGAAATTTAGTAGTTAGCCCAACAAAAGAGGGACAAAGTGCAAAATGTATCAATGTTGAAAGCCAGCAAAGGACCAAGGCGCCGAAACACAGTTTATCGTGTCCGAGCGACTTCAGTGCATGGGTTATACCGGCCCTATTTTAAGGTCCAAGGTCCAAGAGTTTATATTTAATAAAGTTTTATCGACATAGACAAGTATTTAGTAATTTTGTCTTATTTGTTAGTATTTTAAAGTTTATAAGAAAGTAGTACAAGATTTAGGTTTCTATATAAAGTGTAATAACTTATATTTAATTCTGGTGTGTTAAATTTAATTTTGTGTCAAAATTGTTTGTAATTAAATGAATTGTATTGATAAAGCAATAACTGCATAGGGCGTCAACTTAATAACGTTTGCCCCTGAATAGGAATCACAAAATATTCGAATGTAATTGTTCTACGGGTATTTTTAATTAGTAGTAGTGAAAGACTTTAACATATAGAGGGTTTTCATTTATATTTTGGCACCTAATTACAAAAAAAAAAAAGATAAGTAAAAACTTTCTGGATAAAAGTTTTAGGTAACTTTTCTGTCATGGGATACGAAAAGAAACATATAACCATTAAAAAGTTAGGCCAAATAAAGGGATAGGCTTTTTTAAAAGAAGGCTTTAGGTTTTTTTAAAAGATACAATATGAGCAACGCTGTTTGGTTCATCGGCAAGCAATAGAATAACAAAACAAGCACTATTAGTCACGCATGTTTACATGCCGGGATTTAGTTAGATTGTCTTTTTTCCTCACATTGCCTATATGTTATGTTATTTAACTGAACCTGTATAATGTTACCATAAACCCTTAAATAGGCGCGCGGGGTCAAATGGAGCGCCATCCTGGGCAATTTTGTAATAAGTTTGAGATTTTTACAATTTAAAAAAAATTTCTGGGTATCTTCCTAAAACCTCGTTAGGTATATACTAATAACAAAAAAACTACACAATTTATTTAAAAATTTCTTTGGGGGGGGTTGGGGCAATATGTAGTTAATATAAATGTAGTAAGTTCAGGGAGTCGGAACAAATTTAATATTTATTCCTACAAAAAGACAATCCGACATTAAATTTATGTATAAAATATAAACAGTCAATGTGGAAAAGATTATTTAAAAAAATTGTGAGCAGCACCTAGCTCTTAGACAAAAAGAAGAAACAGAATAAGAATAAACTTCCACTCCATTTGGTATAATAAATATTTTAATAATTTTTTCCTACGGAGAAATACGTTTTCTTTTATTTTATGCTTTTCAGGTCAAATGTAAAAATTCTGTTAGAAATAAATGAATAAAAAAGGTTACACATTTTTTTAAATTTTTTATAACAAGGGTCTAACAACGATACCCATTTTTGGGCTCTTATTAAATTGTTTACCTATGGTAGATTTACATCTGACATTAATTGCTTGATATTTATGTCAGATGGAAATTCTAGCTAATGTCAACGGTAAAAATGTATGTCTGATATAAATTTTTCATTGTTTGCATTAGCCTAAATTTCTATCTGACATAAACATCATGCAATAAATGTCAGATGTAAACCTACCATTAGTTTACCCCCGAAAACTCTGTACCAACCTATTAGGTTTTAAATAAGTTTCGAGTTTTGTTTAAAATTATTATATTTTAGGGTGGTGGCAAGAAAAAATAGATAAGTATACTTTAATACCACCAATTTGTGTTTAATATTACAGTAGATTTCTAGCGTTCTTTAACAAAAACTAAATTATGCATTGTACTATTTTTATTGTAAAGTCAAACTTTTATGATTTAATGATAATTTCTTTTGTTTTTCCATCCATCGCTAATAAATATCTATTTCTCATCTTAATGGGACATATTTGTTTATTTTGTACTTTATTTAAAGCGTTAATTTATATATAATAAATATTTATATATTTCAAACGTGTTTATTTTTGATATTACAACTTTTGATATAAAAAAACTAATAACAGTTTTTCTTTTTTACAATAAAAATATAATTTGCTAAATACCTTTTTTTTCATAAAACTAGTTACCCAGCCCCACGTTATGGTGGCTTATATATAGCCACAGACCATTGTAACTTTAATAGTAGGATAATTCATTTCCGCAAGAGTTTTTTTTTCTTGATTCTCCAGCAAAGTTTTAATCTATTTGTAAAAAAACACTTAGTTGGAGATTTCAATATTGTTTTAAATACCTAAATTCTTTCCCATTTAAAATGCACCTATTTTTTAAATTTTTAATGCTTAGCCACTCTTTCCTATACTGTATATTATTTTACTGGACCTTACAGCATATTTCACACTGTTTAGAATTGCTTTAATGTTTTTTTGTATAACACAAACTAGTTTAACGGTAGATATAGTACGTAAGACATGCATAAAGTATCTTTGTTTTAACGCTCAATCACAAAGTTTGGTGCTACCCTTTTTAAATTATTTAAACGGGAAAAGAAAAATAAGGAAAAATTATCTTAATCATAAACATAAGAAGCACTTACAAAAATGGTATACAGATTGTGACATATATGCAGATTTGGTCAAAAAACTTGCATTAAAATGAGGTACCCCACATCTTGTCAGAAGAGCAAAAATCCAGGTGTATTTCAACGAATTAAATCAAGCTTTTGTGAGGTTTGACCCTACTCTAAAAAAAAAACATAAAATTTGACGATTGGCAAAAAAAAGACTTTCCATACTTACCCTGCAAAGTAAAAAACTGTCTACGCTTTTAACAGCAAAAAATTGTGTAGTAAATATCTTTAAAAAAAAATAATTTTATGGTGTTGTATTTTTATCGACTTTTTACTTTTTTTGTAAAAACAAGGTGGGCAAAATTGGGCGTTTTTATTGACTGTCTCAGTTATTACTGGTGTTATTAAAAAACCGATGTAGGTGTTATGTGCTCGATTTTAAATGACGTTGATAAAATTTTGCTAAAATTATTTATCTAAGAGATACGAAGAAAAATTGAAAAACTGTCGTTTTAAATTTTACCCTATATATAAAAAATATCCAAAAACCCTAAAGACAATTGTTGTAAAACTTTTTACGTAGAATCTACAAAAACTATTTGATTTTTATACAGAGTGGCGTTACAAAGCTACGATGCCAATTTGATGTTTTTCTTATGGAACATCCTGTATATTTTTTACTAATAAGTAGTCCTTGTCACTACAATTACAAATATGTACCACCGTATTATTATCTTTTGTAGTTTTTTAAATATTTGACTTTTAATATTTGTTTTTAAGCGTACCCCGTATAAACACTATGTTTTACAGTAATATTTTAAATTAATAATAAAATATAATAATTATTAAATTTTTTTTCACTTATACTATCCTTAATATACTTTTGCAAAGTATAAACACAATAACCCGACATTAATTCTTACATATGTAGTATATGCTTATTACTTATCACTTGTGATAAAGCTAGAATTTTAAGAGTTCAGGCTCACAAGAAGTTTCTACAGGATCCTGGTCCAGAAAACCGACAGGCCAGCATTGAAGCAAGAAACTTCTACAATCAAACAATTTCTGAAGCCAAATACTCCTTCGACAATCGTATTAAAAACAAAGTTCTTTCTTGCTCAAATGGCAGCAAATCTTTCTGGTCCTTTGCGAAAAACATAAGTAGGAATTTTTGTACCAGTTCTTTTTCACCACTAACTTTTTCTTTATTTCTACCGCTAAAGGAAAGGCAGAACTATTTGCTAAACAATTTGCTGCCAATTCAACCCTTGACCTTCCCGTAAATCATCCAATTCCAGCAATTACCCCAGTTCCTCATAATATGCCCGATATTATTTTTAAGGTAAAACACATTAAGCGTATCCTTTATTCTCTTAACACCAACAAATCGTCTGGGCTGGATGGCATACCAGCAGTCGTTTTAAAAAAATGTGCTTCAGAACTTGCACCAATCTTAACTCGGCTCTTTCGAATTTCCTACGACACAGGTATCTTTCCGGAGAGCTGGAAAGCTGCACGTGTTCAACCTATTCCCAAGAAAGGATCTAAATCTCTTTCATCTAACTATAGACCAATTTCAATTGTCTCAGTTCTTTGTAAAGTAATGGAAAAATTCATTAATTTACACATTCTTAAGTATTTAGAAAAACACAAAATTTTGCATGACAGGCAGTATGGATTTCGCCACAAAAGATCTACAGCAGATCTTCTTTCCTTCGTATCACACTGCTGGAATAAGTCTCTTAAGTTTTCAGGTGAGTCCCAGATCGTTGCGCTTGATATATCCAAAGGTTTTGACCAGGTCTGGCATGCCGCACTTCATAATAAAATTCCCTTCTATGGTCTTTCAACTAAACTCTGTACTTGGCTCTCTAGTTATCTATCTGATCGACGTATATCGGTTATTGTGGACGGTCATTCTTCAAGCTTTCACCAAGTAAATTCTGGAGTGCCTCAGGGCTCAGTTCTGGCACCAACATTGTTTCTTCTTCACATCAACGACCTTCTCTCGTCCAGAACTAATTTCATTCATAGTTTCGCCGACGATTGTACCCTTCACTCTAGTTTTCAGGTTCCTAAATCCATCACTAAACCTGATTTGGAAAACAAACGCAGAGCGATGCAGATATCCCTTTCGCAGGATCTTAATTAAATATTGAATTGGAGCGCCAAAAATCTCGTCCATTTTAATGCATCCAAAACACAATCATATTCCTTGTCGCGAACAGAGTCATCAAATACTTATCCTCTACTTATGAGCGGCCAAGTTTTACAGAGCAAAGACACCAAAATAGCCAAACAATGTATTTTAGCTCGGATAATTTGGAAATCGTAACTAGAATACAATTGCATGAAAAACAGAAAACTTACTCCATAAATGTTACGTTTTTTAAATGGAAAACCCTATTTATTATTCCATTAATTATGCCAGTTAAGTCGTAACCTTTACTGGCATAAACACATTGTATCTATAGCCACGGCAGCTTCAAAAAAGCTTGGATCTCTCTTTCGAGCCAAAAAGTATTTTTGTCCTTCTAATTTATACACTTTGTATGTGTCTCAAATCCGACCTCCCTTAGAATATTGTTCTTATATCTGGGGCAGGGCGTCCCCCACAACCCTAAGCATTCTTGATTCCATTCAAAGAAGAGCTATTTGTCTTATTAATGATCCTTTACTTACAGAAAGGCTTCCCTCTCTTGCCCATCGTCGAGCTGTGGGGTATTTATCGCTTTTTTAAAGGTACTTTCATGGCTTCTGCTCTAAAGAATTGGCCAGTATAGTTCTTCCACTCACGGTTCCCAACAGAGAAACTCTTGGTGCTGCGCGTATGCATCCCTATACAGTCCAATTGGACAGGCCCCGAACCTAGATTTTCTAGGTACGTTAGTATTTAGGCTTTTAGCCTTCGTGGTTTGCCAAAAAAACAAAAATGGTTTAGTTTTCTTTTATTAAATATATTAAAATAAACTTCTTTTAAGCCGTTTGTTACAACAAAATATAAAATTATTTAAAAATTTAAACATACTAAATTTGAAATTTGTTGACACGCTAAAATACAAAAGAATATTACCATTACCTCTTTTAAAAAAGTATGCTACAGACTACAAACAATGATTTTACACCTAATAACCTAATGGTATCATCCTTATATAACCAAATTTAAGAAGTTAGAAGATAATTTAAAAGAATTTAGTTCTTTTACAGAATCACAAATGTTTTTATTGTGTTTATATTTTTAAACGTATATTAAGGTTAGGTAAAATACTAAAAATATTCTAATTACAACATTTATTTGTTATTTTAAAATTTTATTGTAAATTAAGGTATTTACACGGAGTACGGTCTAAAACAAATAATCAAATTCAAATATTTAAAAACAAACAAGAGATACAATGTTATATATTTGTAATTGTAGTAACAAGGGCTATTTATTAGTATAAAAATACACAGGGTGTTTTATAAGAAAAACATCAAGTTGGCATCGCAACTTTTTAACGCCACCCTGTATAAAAATCATGTACTCTCTGTAGATTCTACGTAAAAAGTTTTACAAAAAATTGTTTTTATAGTTTTTTGCTATTTCTTGTATTAAAGGATATATAGGGTAAAATCAAAAACGTCATTTTTTAATTTCCCCTCGTACCTCTTTAATAAATAATTTTATTAAAATTCCAACTGCGCCATTTTTAGTTTCTCTAAAATCAAGCCAGTAACACTTAAATCAGTTTTTTTATAACTTTAGTAATATCTGAGATTTTGCCCACCCTATAATTTTTTGTATGATTTATATTTAATTTATAGAAATGAATGTTACTTTTACATAATTTACATGTGTACAATTAAATGCTTTTCACTTTCCCATAAAATATGTTTTTATAACCACCAAAAACTGTTTTTTTTTTTGTAAAATGTATGTGTAAAATAATTCCTGAAATATTAAAGAATTTAGTTTTATTATAAATAAATAAATTGTGTGTCCGATATTTAAAGTGCATAAGTTTTTAAAAATATTTTAGAAACCGTTTTGGGGTAATTTGAGAATACTCCTGTCATGTTAGTTAGGCATTTTTAATTGCAAATTTTTGGGGTTACAAACAGTCAAAATTGGATTTTATAAGACCTAAAATTAGACACCTTTAATTCACTTTATATTAAAATTTTGGTTTAATTCTAAAGAAAAACACATTTACGAGTCAACTACCTTACAATATGTTTCTCATTGTATATAGCAGTATGTTAAACATATAATAAACCTATTATATACCAGTCCTGAATACATTTTGTAATTTCTTTTAAAAGAATTCTAAAAGATTGCCCAGTTCCTGAAGTAAATAGTTTGGTCTGCAACTGCGGGTTTTCAACTAAATCTCGGGAGTCTTGGTCGATCTTTTCAGGATTACAAAGATGTACATAAAGTAATACGACAAACTCAGGTTTTCTTATAGAACTCTTAAGCATGCAATATTCACATAAACTTCTCGTGTTTAGGCGGAACAATAAAATTTTCTAAAAGCTTTTATTGCCGTATTGCTGTTTATTATTCTTTTTATTGCATTAAATGAAATTTTATTCTATTATACATATTATTACGGGACAATTAGTGGTGTGACGGATATCTCCAAAAATAAGTAGTTTGGGGTTTGTTAATCATAAGCAGAAGATTTCTCACTTATTAAATTTATGTTTATTACACACTATCTTACATAATTATCGTGAAAAATTCCGTTAACTGCTTTTTTGTCTGTAAAAAATCTTGACAGCTTTAAAATCTGTTAAAATAAAAAAATAATTAAAGTCGTCTAGATATCTGTGATAACCTGCTTGTTCATTTTTTTAGTCGAATAAAACCGCATACCTAAACCTGCCTGTTATATTTGAGTAAAAAAATTATTGTACATGTTAGCATTAGAACACTCAATAACATTTAAAACAAAACCTTTAAGTTGTTTGTTACCAATGTTTAAACACGCAAAGGGAAATAAATTAAGCTGGATAATTTTTGCAAATATTTATCTCCAAATTAAATGTAGATACTTACTTTTCTCTGCTGATTGGCAAAATTTAAACACTATGCTTCCTAACCTCAATCGCGGATAAGCCAATTATAAAAGAAGTAATAAAGAACAAAAGTACTATTAAATTTGGACTTTAATGAGCGTTTATGAGAACGAGTAAAGTTATTATTTAAAATATTTTAAATTATACTATCTGTGCATTTTTAGCAAAAACGTTCTTTATTTGCAATAAATACAATTACTTTTAACACTTTAAAAATAATTTAAAAAATAGTTTTATTTCAAATTAAATAAAAAAACAAAAAAAAATATAGATAAAAACCGCATTTTAGAATTTGTCAAAGCTATGATTTTTGCAATTTTGAGTATTTTTTTACTAAGATATTCTTTTATGAAAAAAGAACTTGTTAAAAAAACATCTTTAACAAAATTATTAATATTTATGTTAAACCCAATACAACAATGTAAATAAGTTAAATTATTTTTAGATAAATGGTATTATTAGTAGTATATGAGGGCCTGCATAGCCAATAAATGTATTAATTATTTAATACGTAAACCGTAGGTGCAGAAAAAATGGTAATAAATGGTGCATTTTTATTTAAAGTGTACAAAAGTTTATTGAAAATTTTTTAGCTATGTAGACATACCTAAGAAGAATTAAAATAATCTTATATAAAGAAAAATGGATAAAAATTTGTAAAAAATTGTAAATGTGTACTAAATTTTACTGAAAATGTTTTAAGAATTAATAGCTTAAGTTTTTCGGTCATTATTTTATAAGCAAATAAATAAAATACAAAATAAAATGTTGTTTTGTTATTTGTTTATGAAGTGTACAATATATTATATTTGCTTAACCTCCGAAAGTGTTTATGTAATAGAAAGTTTTAGTTTATACAAAAAGGTTTTTACATACATAAAAATTATTAGATTTTAAGGTAATTTTATTTAAAACAATAGCTGACACATTGGCTCTATTACATAGATCGCAAGCTTGAAATTAGTTCTTATAATTAACACTTTTTGTTAATTTTCATATTTACGTTTTTAAAACCATAATTATTCACCAAATTTCTGTAACAAATGTTTAATTAAAATAATAATCAATAGCTTAATGATGTTTTTTACCGGAGTCAAATGAAATATTTTATACTGTTTGTTCATTATAGTGTCTGTCAAACTTAGGCTTAAGTTTTAACTACAAATTTGTGACTTAACATTATTTGTAACGTTTTTGTAGTGTGTTGATATGCAGGGTCTTTTACTATTGCGTTAAAAAAGGAGAAAATCCTGAGTAAATTTTGTAAAAAAATATCATATAAATGTAGGTCCGAGAATGCCGTAGATTGCTTAGTTTTTCATTAAAAAAATCCGCTAAACTTTGTTCTCCTAAAAAATAGGTATTATAACTTTTTATTAGCAATTATGTAACAACAACAACAAATACTCAATTAAATAACGTTTATATCTAGACAAACAAACTTTACTTAAAAAACGTGTATAAGAAATATTTGAGTTTTTTAAAAAGCTTAACACCCTGTATCTTGAGAACAAAAACTTTGAGAACCTAGGTTTATATAAACTTTAAAAAATGGCTAAGGTATAGGCCCTTAAATTTTCTTAGCGCAATTAGGAAACACCTTGTATATTTGACATTTTACAACTTAGGAGAAATTATACAGTGTGTTTTAGGATAGGTGTAACAAGAGGACAAATAAACGAAAAATGTTTGAATTTTTAAACTTAATTTTGAGAAAACCGCTCGCATGGTTTAAAACTAATAAATACAAAATTTTACTTTAATTAGTATTATACAGGGCAAGTTATATCTAAAAATATGAAAAAGTCCAGGAACTAACTACTACTTTTATTTTAAAAAATAGAACAAAATTATATAAGTAAATTTTGTAGAGAATTGAATTTTATGTCAAATGTAATTGTCAATTTTTTACATTTCGCAATACAACTTAAATAATCGGCAAGAGGAAGCACAATTTAAAAGAAAACTTAAATATTTTATTTTATTTTTTTAAATTCGATGCCCTAACTAAAGTATTTTAAAAACTGTTAATGCATTATGTAAAAAATTGACAAAAATAATTTTTAACTTTTAATTTTGACATTAAATTTAATTCGCATTAACATTTACTTTTAGTTCCAGTTTTAAAAATAAAGGTACTTTACTCTTTGTCATTTTTTATATTTTTAGTTATAACTTGGTTATAACTCTATAAATAACTTAAAATGACTATATATAACCTTTGATATTACTAATCAAAGTAAAATTTCGTATTTATTAGTTTTGAAGCAGCTTTCCAAAAGGACGCTTAAAAATTCTAAAATTTTGGTCCATTTTTCCTCTTGTAATACCTATCCTGGGACACACTGTAATATAATATTATTGAACTTCAGTTTAAACCACAGGGTTAAACCACGGATGAACGCGACATGCTTAAATTTTTTTATTAGGAATGTATTTATTAAAATCCAATAAATATAAAGAATTATCAAATAATATTTTTATACTTACATACTATACTTATTGGGATTTTTGGAAATGGTTAGGTAAGATATTTTGGGTAGATTATTGCTATAATTAAATTTTAGTCTATTAGGTAACGATCAATCTCAGCATAATTGTTTCCGACATCTGTACTGGATGGACTCGACAGAAATGCATGTTCGTAGTGCATTTATAATTGAATTATGCCTACAAGCATTTATTTTAGGCAATTAAATAACTCTTCGTAAGAGTTAAACTAAATTTAACTTTACTTACAGAGTATTTAAGTGTTATAAAAAGAATATACATAAAATGTGTATATTCTAGATATAAATAATACACACTAAGGTCCTTAAGTCCGTCGGCTCCATTCTAACTTCTCAACCTTTCAGTATTTGTTTTATAAAACTTTGAAAGAAAATTACACTCACCCAATTGTCTACTCGACAATTATTGCTTGATTACAGCGAAAATTTTATACCTGTTGTTTACAGCCAATAAAATGCCTTGATTTTGACAAGTTGCTATGACCAAAGCTTAATTTTTTCGAAAGTTCTTTCGGTCACGAGACCTAGTTGCAAAATTAAAGTGATAATTTCCCTGTCTGGACAGCTGTTACGTGCAAATGCCAAAATATCAGAATTTATTTTTTTTGTAAATAATTCTCCACCTTCACAACTAATTCGTTATAGTCCTCTGAGTTTTTTCTTTTCACGTTAAATTACCAATCCTCTAAAATTTTAGCGAGCTTTACTACACAGGTTTGTTCTTCAATTTGCTAGTTCCTTTACAAAAGGTCCCAAATTGTTTTCTTATAGTTGACTTGGATTTCTTGGTATTATTACGATCATCTGTACATGTTGTGCATTTTTTTAAGGACATTAAATTTTATTTATCTCTCTATTTATTAAATTATCCACCTTAGCTTGTTATTTATTGACTATCTTGGCCAAAGCGGAACATTTTCTTTTTATTTTTATCAAAAATTAAATTTTACCAGGTACGCCTTTCAAACTTGACAAATAAACCAGTAAAAGAAATTATGTCTGTCAAAAGTTGCATTTTCTTTTTAAAAAATAATTTTCAGTATAAAATTTTATAACCGAATCTCCCGCAAGCTTAAATTATCCTCCGTAAATTTTTGTCTCGGTCGGAAATTTTTTAAAGAAAATTCGCACCTTCAAAAAATTCTCGGAAATAATTTAAGCTCTGGGGATATTATAAGTGATAATGGCATAGTAGAAAAAATCGAAAATTGCACTTTCACGCTTTTAATTGTTGAATTTTACAACCATATCCTTACAACAGCTTTATTTATTTAATATGTTAATTTGGCATTTTATAAATTTTGCAAACATTTTTGTAAAAAAATTTTTAGATTTGGTTTTGTTGTATTGTTAAATAAATTGTTTAGAAAATTATTATTTTTTTATTTAATAGTTTCATTTTTTAGAGACTATAAGGTAAATATCATTAACTACTACAAAATGGCGATTGTTGGTATTTTTTCATTTAAATTTAAGGTCTTTAGTACGACAACATAAACCAAATTTTAGGTAAGAAATAAGAAATATAAATGTCAAACTGAGAGTTTAGCGCCAAAAAATAAAATGGAATGGAGGATCTTGTGGGACACCATTTTGAAGCCTGTGATAAGTAATTTATAACCTCAGAATAGAAAGTCAATACATTTACCTACTACAAAATGGCGGTACTTTAAAAACGACCTGCACACCTGATTTGAATGGCCATATTTTCGAAAGTAATAAAGTTTTTTAATGACGTGCCACGTATTTTATAATAATATTGTGAACACCTAGTATAAAAAAAAGTATACATTTTGGGAATTTTAAAAATATACATTTTTGGGAAATTTAAATATAATTGGGTTACTTAACATTGGGAAATTTGGTACATAAAACAATACGTGAAGTGTCAAGGTTTAAAAAGTAGAAATCAAACAATTTTCTAGGTTACTCTTATAATAATAAAACAAAAACATTAAACAAGTTGAGTTGCCTAGAAATGCAAAACAAATACTGAAAAATTTAATATTTAAAGAGAACAAAATTTAAAGACAGGGATTGATTGGTTTATCAGATAAGAAAGAGTTAGTAAAGTCAAGTAAAAAGTTAAAGTTTGAGTTAAGCCCCGTACGGGCTATCCCTAGGGATATGCCCGTACCAAATTTAGTTAATCAAATAAGTTAAGTTGGTTTTTAATGCAAAGTTAGTGTTGATAGTCCACCGGTCTCATTGTCCCAATAGATAGTTCCATATGGTACTTTGCCCCAGTGACGTTAAGTAATATTTCAAGATGCATACGTCACATATGGTGGAGGCGCCCCCGTTCCCAGTGACCTTGTGAAACGTCGGTTATGGTAAGCTGTGCCCGCCCCAGTTCCAGTGCCCTTTGTGAAGCGATAGGAAAAGTCGCTTATGGTACGCCCTTCCTACCCCTCAGTTTATTTGTGGAAGAAAATACCATATATATGGTAAAGGCGTCCCGTTCCCCGGAGAAGAAATGTGTGTAAAAGGACGAAGATGGGGAAAAAATATGTTGCGTAGCGTAGCTGCAAGGAGGTAGCAGCGTAGCTACAAGAAAAGGAAGATAAGGTATATCTTCAGTTTTCAAATATGGCTAAATGGTGTTAGCCAGAGGTGATAAAGAAGAATATGGAAATATATTTATTTGTGTCGAAGTTGTATGGTACGTCGTGAAGACGGAGTTCAGAAGCAGCATGAGGCTGCATGAGCACTGGAAGCCGCAGCTCTAGTATGGGGAAGAGCTCTAAAGTATGGTCTTGAATGGTGGGGTACAAGACAGTTAAGCGGCCCTGAGAAAGCTCAGGATATGGGGAAATTGGCATGAAGTTGCAGTAACCTGATGTGGAAGAAGAAAATGGGAATGAAAGGCAGACAATGGTACGTGGAGAAGTACGGGACAAATGGCCAATGGAACGCACCATCAAGGACATGGACAGGCAGGCAAGGTGGACGCAATTTTTTTTATAAAGGCTAGTATAAGAAGAATGTGGAATATTAGGTTAATTTCTAAGTATAAATATAAAAAAAAATTGATTTTCTTTTTATGTAAGAGATATTCTTTTTGTTTTTAAACTATCCAATAAATTTAAAAAAGAGCAAAAGATAAAATAGAAAAAAATCACCTAATTAATAGTACATGTAAAACATAGTTAATTATTTTCTTTCCCACTGGTATATTAAATAAATCATTGAATTACCTTTTTAATGGTTCAACGTTTTGCTGACGAGACAAGGCCAAGTTCACTTTTATTGTTACAGGACAGGTCAGTTTTAAATAACACAAACTTTTTTTCTTATTTAGCTGTTTGTGTAGTACATAAATATCTAGTAAACTTAAAGATTAATAAAAAAATTACAATTTATGAGTAACAATAATTAGGTCATTTTTTGTCTAAAAATAATCTTACCGTTAAAACTATATTTATTTAAAGTACCTACTTAAAGAAAAGCTTAAAAATGGTTTTTAACAATTAAGCTAAAATCTTATTTGAACTAATTATTTCAGCAAAAACATCTCTAGAAGTTTTTAAATAATTATTTTAGATAATTTATCCGGAAGAATTTTTTAAAATTTCAAAAAAAGAGTCATAATGTTAAATATAACCTAAATGAATTATTTTTAGGAAAAAAAAACTATTTTTACATTTTTTCGTGCATTTTTTGAAAAAAAAATTAATTGGAAACAAACAAAAAATTTAATAAAACGTTAAGATTATTTACGATAAATATAATTTATATAATAAGTAACATAATGTTAGGTTTTAAATATTTGTAAGCTATATGGAACTATCGTTTTTCGATAATATTGCTATTTTTTTTTAAAGGTTTAAAGTAAATTTGGCTCATTTCTAATAGCGTTGTGGGTCCAACGCTTTCAGGGAAGGGGCATATGTGAACACCTAGTATAAAAAAAGTATACATTTTGGGAATTTTAAAAATATACATTTTTGGGAAATTTAAATATAATTGGGTTACTTAACATTGGGAAATTTGGTACATAAAACAATACGTGAAGTGTCAAGGTTTAAAAAGTAGAAATCAAACAATTTTCTAGGTTACTCTTATAATAATAAAACAAAAACATTAAACAAGTTGAGTTGCCTAGAAATGCAAAACAAATACTGAAAAATTTAATATTTAAAGAGAACAAAATTTAAAGACAGGGATTGATTGTTTATCAGATAACAAGCAGTTAGTGAAGTAAACTATAAAGTTAAAGTTTAAGTTCAGCCCCGTACGGGCTATCCCTAGGGATATGCCCGTACTAATTTAAGTTAATCAAATAAGTTAAGTTGGTTTTTAATGCCAAGTTAGTTGTGATGGTCCACCGGTCTCATTGTCCCAATAGATAGTTCCATATGGTACATTGGCCCAAGTGACGTCAAGTAGTATTTCAAATTTTAAACGTCACAATATCACTATTCAAAAGATCCTTAGGACAATTAAAAAACACCACATTTATTATATCTAAGTTTATTAGTTCCGGAAATATGGCCCTCCACATCAGTTATTCAAGTAATTTCCAAAGTCCCGCCATTTTTTTTAATGATGTGCTACAAGACCCGCCTTTATATTTTTTTTGTAATTTCTTGTCTAAAATTTGTTTTATGTTGTCTTACTAAAGTCCTTAAATTTCCATGAAAAATACCAAACAGTTTAAAAGTTAGGAGGGGGTCCTGACTCTAGACAAGCAATTTTCACATAATATACAGGTTTAGTTAATTTAAAAATCTCATAGGTAAGTCAAGCAACAACAAAAAGGAACCGATGCACAATGCGTGGAGCGATAGGGATTTCGGGACATAAATGGTATCAGTCTTATTACACTAAAGTAGTTCTGTTATGAATAATTGAGTAAGTTACAATGCTTTGCCAATAGAGGGAGCAATACTAAAATATTATTAGGAAATTTAAAAGAAGTAAATTATAGTAATTCACCAAAATATACAGAAACCTATTTATAAGATAAAGTTTATTATAAACCTTGGCCAAAAGATGCATAGATTTCAAAATACATGATGACAAACTTTTTTTTAAATAAATCGGTTTTTACTTTTTACGGTTACTGTAATGACCCCTTATCCAATTTTAATAGAATTCGGTAGTGGTATTTGTAGCATTAAGGGGGCTAAGGTCAAATCTTACAAAAAAAGCCATGTATTCGTGATTTTTTTCTGACGACATAGTTAAAATTTATTTACTCAACCAATGGTACATTAAAGTATGACATTCAAAGAATGTTTCGTCAAATTTTTACAAAGAAATATTAAAAAATACGGCAATGGCAGCAATTGTTCGGATGTGTCTCGAAAAAAGTTGAATTGCGGTGCCCCTCATAACTTGGTGCTGGATTATCTGAAATCAAAAAATCAAAGTTCATTCGTTAGATAATAGTTTTCCCCAGGTAACGCTGTCGAGTTTTTTTTTCCAAATTTTTTTCATTTTTTCGAACACTTTGAAGTGAAAAACACAATTTTGTGGGAAAAAATCGGCTAATTTGTTATTGCAAAATCCAAATTATGAAAAAAACTTGACAGCGTTACCTCGTAAATGATGTACAGAAATAGTGTTTAAAATTTCAAAAGGATCGGTGCAGTAGTTTTGGAGTTATCAGGGGCACCGACTTTGAAAACGTGAGTTGTGGGAAAAACGCTTAAAAGTTTTAATCACAAAAAATCCAGTTAAAACGTTTATAAGCGAATTTTATCGACATACCTCACACTGAGTCATCAATGCCAAGTCCATAGAGGATGTTGCTATCATCGATGATGTCTAATGCATCTTTTGCTCCTGTCTACGAAGAATCCTGCCTTCTTTGGTTTGTCGTTCAGTTTCCTGTTCTGCTCGGCTTATGCGTATGGAGTCAGTGGATCGCGCCCATTCATGAGCGCTTGATCCACAACTGATTTTCATGTTTTGCATGAAGGTAAGTAAAGCAAACGAACTTTCATTGAAGACACTGGCTGCCACATAAGCTGCAATTTCAACGACGACAGAGGTTTCATTCAAGTGCTTCGGTGAGATTTTCCAAATAAGTTATTTCAAACTCTCATTGTTGTTCTGCGTGAAGCCTCCGACACATCGTTCCAGGAGGGCATCTTTGCTCAGATCTTCGTAGATAGGCTTGATTGCATCCAAAACATTCTTGGAAAGAGCACAATACGTGTGTTTGAACGAATCCAATGCATTAGCAGCTGCAGCTAAACAATAGCGCGCTCGGGTCGGGGCGTTGGGGTTGGTTCGGGTATAGGTACAAAAATCCGGCTGGTATAAAAATACTCATAACTTCGTCAATTTTGCTCCAATTGACTTGAAATTTTAACACAATATTCTTCAGATATTACGGATTGAATTTCGAAAATAAAAAAAATGCATAAAAATAAAATAAATACCTTACCCCCCTAAGGGGCTAATTTAACTATAACTTCATTGAATTTATTAGGTTTAGTGGCATCTCGAGCGGCACCACGAATTTTAGTAAATATATTTTCGTCACTGACTTTAAAACAACTGTTATATTTTTTAATTGAGCAAATAAATTTACACCTTTTTTGAATTTCTTGTATTTTGCTTACTTTTTAAGAAATAAATTAAATTCATTAAGTGGCTTTTTCCTAAATTACTCAATAAGCACAAGAACATTATAAATTTTTTATATATTTACTTACAATTACGTAACAACATGAACCTAACCACCTAACCCAATGTAAACTAACCAGAACTAACTTAAATAAAAATACATTCAGACTTACAAATTTCAATAAATTGTGTGTTATCTTTTTTAATTTTCGTATGTATCTTTGTTTCTCTGGACCTCTCGAAACTAAACATTGAACCATAAAAAACAAGATAGGTACTCTTCTCCTATACTAATTCTAGTTAACTTTTTAACTTAAGATTTTAAAAATATGACACGGCACTTTCCTGAAGAACAAAAAGGACCACAAATAAAGCTGCATATTCTGTATTGGCCAAAAAAGAAATAATTTATCTTGTAACTATCAAGTTATCTGTTAGTAAAAATGCAGGTCATTACACGTTTTATGAAAATATTAATTTTGTTTGTCCATATATCTCTACCCGTGAGTGTTCTACACGCGTTAGACTCATCCTTTCTACGCATTGCCTGTAAAGCTTTTAATTAGGCCGAAAGTGTATATCAACTAATTGAAATTCCAATTTTCTCCAAACCGTCTAACTATAATAGTGTCAGTGTCATTTATTAAATATTCTAAATAATAATTAATTTACTCCTACACTTCCTACTAATAATTTTACTAAAACTGTCTTTATAATTCGTATTTCAATGTTAACTAAAGCTAAAGTGTTAGGCATGTCTTCTAATATAAAGGTTTAACGCCTGTCTTTAATCAACTTTAATGTTTGAAATATTGTGTCTTCCTAATATTTGTTACTAAACAAGGAAGGTATATAAGTTAAAGCTTATATTGGAAAGACAACCTACGATAATTCTTTTCTTATTTTATTAACATATTTTTTTTATTTAATGGTCGTTTTTTTGTTGAGTACACGCCAAAAGTCTATCTAGAAAGATAGGAGACCGCTTTGGTCCTAGTCCTGGGGTATACGAGCTGACCCTGTTCAGCCCTATTGACCCCTATGAACGGGCCGGTCGCCTGAAACAAAATAAAGAAATAACTCCCAACAACCCACCAAATTCTAATTAAACAACGGCGTTTCGGTGGAAAGTCTGACACTATTGTCAACTTAAAATTAAGTTAAAAAAATGCGAGTATTTAAATAAAAAAATTATTAAAATTTTAAGCTTTTTGTTTTAAATACTCTAAAAATAGTTTTATATCTGTGTCATAAGTAACATAAATAACTGGTGTATTTATAATTTATAATACAAAAAGGTAGTGATGAGTGGTTGTTGTTGATTTTTAGTTCTCCTAAAGATACCTCAGCATCAAGCAAAGGTAACCAGAGACCGTACTCGGTCACTCGCAAGAAAGTAATTTCTTCTCTATTTTCTATTTCCTGTCTATTTAAAACTCTGTAAAGTTTTTGGCTGGTTTTGCACCTACGAATTGGCTATACGAACAACTGGAAATGGAAAGGTAATTTAGATATTTCTTGTCATTTATCCTGTTCTATTATATGGTGTTTTGTATAAAATGATCTCGCTGTTCTTACTTGGACGTTTACATTCTTTTATAAGCGGGTGTTTGCGGTGACATTGACGCCATTTAGTAGGAGAGCTAGAGAACCCTTGTGTAAGGCTAGAAATGTGTATAGTGATAAGTCATAGCATGCTAAATACAACAATCATCACCTGGCAAGCATCAGCCTTGCACATCATCACCCTATATATTTTTGAAAGTTTGAAAATAATATAAAATCTTTGCCCTGTAAGCTAAGAACTTGGAAAAAAATTGACAGGCGTTTTCGAAAAGCACAAGTACCTGCCAGGCGAACTAGAAGGTGTTGTATACATTGCATATTATCTTTAATGTCCTTCCCTTTACCAATTATTATCAATTTAAAAAAGTTAAACTTTCAGATATCAAATTGATGCATGAATACTATATTTTAGAGCAAAATTGACGAAAAAATTTCAAGATGGCGGCTGGACGCCATCTTGACAAAAAAGTTTAAAGAAAAGGGGGGTCTTGTGGCACATTATTGTAAATCTCCTGACGAATACTTTATAACCCTAGAATATAAATTCAATACCTGCCCTTAAACCAAAATGACGGTACTTTTAAAATTACCTAAATTCCTGATTTGGATGGCCATATTTTCAAAACTAATAAAGTTAGATGTACCTTATGTTGTGTTTATGTGTTAATAAATCCCGCGAGAATATAGCAACTTGTATTAAAACTCGGCCATTACCGTTTCATATGTGCGATACAGGTCAAAAATTAGGTTATTTGACAAGAATTTAAGCCGATTCCTACCGAAGGGTTTTAACCCAGTGGTTTAAGGCCATGGGTAAAAAGGCGCTAACTTTACACTCATGGTTTTCAAATGACTCGCATGTGCGTGTATGTCATTTAATTTCACTAAAACTATTTTTTCTGATTCTTACCGTCCGTCCGATGCCGACGTATGTGCGCGTACCTTTAAAGATCTGTTTAACGGTAATACTGGTGATAGTACACAGGGTGGAAAAATACCTTTAATGGACTTGGACTGATTAAAATATAAATAAATATGCCAAATAAATGAAACATAAATATAAAACATAGGTAAAAGACATATATTTTAAGAAATCACAAGTGTATTTTTCTATTAAGAGTGCATTTTTCTAATAAAGAACCCAACGTTTTCAGGTCCAGTAGTCTATTATCTTGGCACTGCCGAAGATTCATGAACTATTTAGAAAGAATGAAAGAATGATACAGAGTACAGACAAGAAATAGAAAAGAAATTTATTTTCTGTCCATTTCTTCTTTCCATTGAATTACATAGTGCGGAAGTAGGTGATATTTAAATTAACTAAAATTGATGCTACAAGAATTATCTTTATTTAGTAATATATCTGAACTTTCTTTGATTTTGTTTTTTTTAACAACAAGTTTTTTTTCTTAAATACTCAAAACATACCAATTTATTCTATGATAAATAAATCCTCCTAACCAATATAGGGCATATCCTTTAAGATATATTTGTTTAAATTATAATTATAATTGCCATTTTACATAGAAAAACCTGTAAGTTTAAAAATTTAAATTTTACATCATTAATTTTTTGATT